>JAUTBT010078298.1:0-13091 GCA_032361225.1 Lepetodrilus schrolli | reverse complement strand
TATATAATTAGTCAATTACCTTGTTCTTATATAAAAACATGCTGTTTTGAGTCAATGTATCTATAATAGTAATCAAAAACAATAAATGCTCACCATGGAAGGATGACATGGCCCGTCATGGGCAAGTGCATTGATAACCGTCTAGCGCCTTGAATGGCAGCATGGGATGTATACTCCCCATGGTGTTCAGAAGAAAATGAAAGCACTATCTATTCCCATGTGTAATAATGTAGCGCTTTGAGCACGCAATTCATAAATGCGCACATTATTATTATAGGTGTATTCTGTGTTCCAGGATTCCGCCAAATCTTCGGGTTCGCGTATACAAGTATGGAATGCGCAGTTCCGGAAGTACAGCTGACTGGGACAAAATGTGGAAGAAGTACAAGACTGAAACTGTTCCCCAGGAGAGGGTCAACATTCTATACGCTTTGGGTCAGACACGAACTGTGTGGTTATTGCATAGGTGAGCATGGTTATTACCTATGCATGGCTAATGCAATGTATTGGTTATTGCATACGTGAGTACGGTTGTTATTCCAAGTCTGCATGTGGTTATTATGTGTGATATTAGATGCTCCTACTGGTCTCGGCTGGCGGGGTTTACTCCTTTGGCTGAGTCAATGGTTATTTTATTGGCTAGAATAGTTTATGCATCATGGTTTTCATTGGCATGGTTTCACGAAAGTCTCTTAGCCATTACGAGTCCATATAGCGCTCCCGTAAGTGTCATATTCCATGTATAAGAGATCGCTACAAGATCACTATTGTCGTATTTGTGGATATGAGAGTTTCGTGAAACGATACCCTGTTTCGTGGAAGCAACATATAGCGCTGCAAGTATCCTAACTCGTTATAGCGCATACGACTCTTAGAGTTATAATCCTTATTACGGGTCCTTGAACTGTATACACATTAAATGTAATTCAATAAATAGTCCAAGAGGTCTTCAAACAAAGCACTTGTCATTCCAGCGTTAGTTGTTAGTGTTTTTAACATGTACTCATTAAACATTCTAGCTGTTTCTAGCAACACGAGATGTACTAAGATGTCTACTATAAAATAGGACACTGAATCAGCTAGTCATTTAATGTATAGCATACTGGAGCCACAGCGTGCAGCGAGAAGCTACTAAAACATAATTGTAACCTTACAGCAAAACAATGTTAGGTGTCCTGTTAGGTGTCCGGGCCAGGATGATCAAAGATATACCAGGACACCCGAGGTGGGAGTGTCCTGCTGTGGTGAATACACTGGACATATTTGGTATTGAGTAGAGGAGAATAGCATGGCCATTAATATATGTGGATCTGCACCAGGTACCTGGACTACGCCGATGATGAGAGCATGGTACGACAGCAGGATTTCTTCTCCGTGATTGGCTATGTCAATCTCAATCCTGTAGGCAATGGCATTCTGTGGAATTGGGTCAGAGAGAATTATGAAAAGCTCGTTGCAAGGTGAGCACCAGATGGTGACGTATGATTTAGTTTGACTGTAAAACCAATACGTTGTTGAGAACTAATTGCAAATATTCAAATATATAGACACATCCCAATAATTCACAGATGTACCCAGCACCGTTCAAAGTGTGTGTGTTTAGGCCAAATATTTAATACCATCTCTGTAATTGATCATGATTGTTTCGTATATTTGGCACTCAACTGTGCTTGTATACGGAATAGATGTGCGCTTAGTGGTGTAATATGCGTCATAAATACTAATAACTGAAATAGGAATTAAGCTATGGTTTTAGTCAACATGACACTATACCGGTATTTATGAAAATATCATGTATTTTCAGATTTACTCTATATTCCCGGTCTTTTGGCAGAATGATCCCAAGTATTATAAAGAACTTTAATACTGACTTCAAATTTATAGAGGTATGTATTCTCTAAACTGACATACTAATATTAAGGAAGATTTGCAATAGAATACTAATGCTTGTCATAGCAGTGCAATATTTAGAAATGTTCTACGTATATCAGTGTGTCCGTTGAATTCCGCTTTGAATAAATTGAGATTGGTACAGAACAGAACAGACCAGAACCTTTATTCACCCAGGCCGAGAACCTCGGCATATGAGATACACTATATATTATAAAAGTGAACATGGCAATAGCGGACAGGTTTCGCTTCATAGAATGCATGATAATAGAACAGAATACACTTTTTTTTAAACACTTATTTTCTTGCACCTAAAAAGAGAACGTAAGCTAAGGATAGGTAGTATAGACAAGTAATACGTGGGGATATAGTCTTTGCCTGGAAAATATGGACATTTAAAAACGTAATGGTAATCACCAATATCATTGAATTGACAGACATGACATAATCTGTTATATATTGGTGTGGTATTCCATCTTCCCGTTTCTATTGGTAAACTATGAGTTGAAGTTCGAAAGTGAAGTAAATGTATGGCTTTCGATCGGGATAGAGTGGTGAAGTACGGCTCTAATATCAGTTCAGTCTTTAGTATCCGATGGGTGATGCCTATAGAAGAATGGTCAATGTCCGAGGACCAAGTTTGCAAGGCTAAGGCTAAGAAAGCTTTAACAAGGAAGATGAAACAGGGTTTACATATTGATCACACCAGATGTAGCTGGAACCAGTATTATTGAGCAAATTTCGTATACATGAAATATATTTACATGGGTTTCCACTAGTAATAGCCCGTCACGTATGGGTGAAATATTCCCGCTGTGACGTAAAACAATAAATCATTCACTCACTAGTAATAGCATATTTATACTAAAATGAGTACAAACTGTAGCTCAACTTTGTGGGCTTTCCTATTCACATTTTCGTCTCAAAATATATCATCTTTAATTTGACTGACACAGAGAGTGGATTACGACCTAATTCGCCGTAAACCATATATAGCGGGGTACTTTTCTTTACAGGTATAAGTTGTTGTAAAATTTGCTTTAGGTTTTCAAAACCCCATGTTTCGCAACCATATAATAAAATAGGCTTAACCGCAGCATCAAACACATATAACTAGCATGGTATTGACAGGTTGAGGGTTCTACCTTTACGTAATATAAAATGCATGGCTTTAGTTTACAGTTTACACGGATTTTACCAGGGCGGGTGGTAGCGCAGTGGTAGAAAGTTGATCTTCGGGGCCAAAGGTTCCAGGTTCAAATCCCGCCCCGGGGGGCCGGCATCAATGTTCGCGAAAGTTACCTTTCTGACGCGATATTGATAGGATGCGATGTCTGTAGAGTGGCAATGCAGTTATCATCCTTGTTCTTGTCAGTACCAGCCGATGCTCGCAGGTTTACTGCAACATTCAGCGCTACGGATGTTGCGGATTTCCTCCTGCTCTAAACAGACAAACCGTGATATAAGTGAAAGAATCGTGAAAGCTGCTCTAAACCCCAATTCAAAATCAAACAAACAACAACAAAAAACACACACGGATTTTACCTCGCGGAAGCGTTCTTAAAAGCACCCATATATGAATCCAACATCAAGATCCGTTAACTGTTGGCAACGCCGTATATATATATAATTTAACTCGTAAATGTTGTATATTTACTATACCTAGTCTAACGCCAATTACTGTCATACAATGTATTCGGATACATGACAGTCTGTTTAAATTTATTTATAATTGTATTGCACTTGTTTATTTCTATTTCATATTTAATTTAACCTTATATGATTAACACTAACTGGCTAACATACATTATTGCTATGGTCACAACAGGTGAACGCATTCTTTAAACGCTATCCTGAAGCTGGCACCGGTACTAGACCCAGAGCGCAAGCCTTGGAGACTATCAAGAGCAATATCAACTGGATGAAGAATTACCAGGCGATCATCATAAATTGGCTTAAGACAGTTTGATCACGTAATTACATTATTGTGTGGTTCCAATGTATACTCAACAATATACGGCAGATATTTCATGTGGAAGCTTTCTATAAAATTTCGGAAATCTATTTAAGGAATCTGGTGTATTTTTCCAATTCGTCTGTAAGTTATTGAAGAGTACCTGGAGCCTGTAAACATTTGGAAATTATTTGTTATTAAAATTGTTATAAGGTTAAATTCATCTAGCCAACAATACTACAAGTCCTTAATATTAATTTTGTTGAGTATATTTTCTCGAAATATTAGCCTAGAAATGTATCCATACATTTTTCATATATTTTTAGACATTATTGATCTCGTTGTTTGAGAACATGTTTGGATAATTGTATCCTCGGATACACAGACCACGTGTATCAATGTTAAGTAGACAGCTATTCTATGTGTCAGGGGATGGGATATTTTATTATTATCGTTTACAACGTCTTCTTATTTCAGGCAACGTGTGGTATTTCTATATAGTATGACAATATGTAGTTCTGCGAAGCTGTTAATAAAATATATTGCAATTTACTCAATAGAAAATTAAGAGCCAGCAGAGATTTTATGGGGAAACATTCTAACACATTTCGGAACTTGGCCCAAAGAATTTGGTTCCATTCTTCTTCCACTGCATCTGCAAGTTCTTGGAGAGTACCTGGAACCAGTAGTTATTTGAATATTATAAGTTGTTAAAATAATATAATAAATGCTAAATTTATATGCCCTTAATGAATTTTGTTGAGTATAAATCAACTAATGGAATGGCTTTTCTCCACTGAGTGTGAACGAAAAGGCAAATTTAGCATTTTAAATTTGGATCATATGCCATTTTTCTCCAAAGTTGGGGATATTTGTTTTCGTATGTATGCCAGAGAACACAATATAGGACTTAGTCTACAGAAATACATTGTCAGCATTAGAATTGATAGCAATCGTAGTGGAGAAGGAGTTAGAGTATAGCAGAGTTGTCCTCGTCGATCATCTCACCGTCATGGTAAATACCATTGAATTAGCGTTATATCAAATAGCGTCATATTTTGTTTTTGTAGATTATGGATTACAATGTGCATCTTAACAATTCATAGGACACTGCCTGCATAATCTGAAGAACATCTGGAGACTTGTTCCGACAAATCACTATATACAGTCCTGCACTACAGTTTCATGTATACATGTAGCAACAACAATAACAAATAGTAGACGAGCTTTTGATGTATTTTTGTACTATGATATATAGATTTTTGTACTATGATATATAGATTTTTGTACTATGATATATAGATTTTTGTACTATGATATATAGATTGTTGTACTATGATATATAGATAGACGATTATTGTTTTTATTTTGTTATATGTATGTCTTCTTATAAGTATCTCAATTATCTGTGAAAACACGATTTATAATTGTATCACGTTGCATGGTAATTATTTTCACCTACGCTAGTGTACATTTATATACAATTTCATCGTGTAATTTTTCATTCATCTTGTAGTGTGTTTCATTTATGTTAAATGGCATCTATCATCATCTATTAGTACTACACTTATTCAGTGTGTGTACACTCTCTGCAGGTACGTTAATAAATAATTAATCAATCGATCACCAATTCAATCTGTCAGTCACGCTATAAATTCAAGCTATATGCATACAGTATATCGTTTGTCTTATACTTCTTATTTCTAACAAACCAAATGAACATAGCATTGCTAGCATATAAACTATATTCGCATAATGGCCAGATCTACCTTAGTAATATAACGGCAGCATTGGCTTGTATTGAATTATATATACATATCAATATTGATGAGCTTGAACGATGTGTGCAAACAGTAAATAGCTATAAGTGAATACCATACTTTGGTCAAGGCAACGATAATGATCGAACATGTCTTAAAACAAATAGCTAAGTGGTTTATTTTAACTATTTTAAATTGTTGAGTTGCATTTTCTTGTGATATTCTGCTTATTTTGGAAGGTGTGTAATAATAATAATAATAATATCTAAATCACAATGCACACACAAATTTCCACCTTAAAAATAATAGTTCCCCCATTAAAAAATAATTAAATCAGTCAAGAGTCTTCGTAATCTACGAATATGGGTGAATCCTAGCACAACAATTGTGTAACCCTCTCCCTGCTGGATTAGACATAGGCAGTGCTATTTAGGGCATCTCCGGTTGCCTCCAGCATGGGGAGGGTTAAAGAGGATGTTTAACTCTGTTAACTTATTGATATTGGATGTATACATTCTTTAAATTCAATTTCTCAAGGTATTACACTGCACGATATCAGTATTAACTTATATCAAAGCAAAGTTACCATATGAGCTTTTTCACGCCATTATTTTTAAGAATATTAAAAATAATATTCATGTTTGAATTTAACAATTCTGATTTGGTTTATGTGTGTAGTAATGAAAAACGCGACCTATTCAACATATTATTTGTCCAAATGTATTCAAAGTATAACCTGTAAAGTATTGCTATTCAACAGTGTGCATTATATTACAATCAGATGTTAATTAGAGAATAATCAACGAGATACGAGTGATTACGGAAAATATGTCCCGAGTGAAATTAATGTTCACAGTTCCGAGCTTCAGCGATTAATTTCACGAGGGACATATTTTCCGTAACCGGTCGTATCGAGTGGATTATTCTAATTATTAAATATTGTCATTGTTAATATAATGTAATACGCCATTGAAACCTGCCGACAAACTAGCAGGGCGAACTAGCAGACATTTCACCTAAGCACGAGAAACATGAAATGACGTAATCAACGATTAGGGAATCGTTATTACACAGTAGATATCCACCACGTATATTGAATAAAGTGTATTATTCAACATACGTGGTGGATTTCTACTGTGGACAAACCATTCCGTAAACAACAGTGTTGATTTCGTCAAAAGTGATATTCGACGATTGTGACGTCGTAAGCAGACAATGACTTTAACGTCATGATTTTGACGTCATAGGCGGACGAATGTTCAACATCGTTTCTCTATATTAGACGTTTTCCATGTTTTATTCCCATAAAATGCTTATGTTGAATAATCAGAATAACCCACTCGATACGAGTGAATCCGGAAATTATGTCCCTCGTGAAATTAGTGTTCAAAGTTCCTCGCTGAAGCTCGGAACTGTGAACATTAATTACACTCGGGACATATTTTCCGTAATCACTCGTATCTCGTAGGTTATTATCTAATTATTAGCTCAGGTTTAAATTATTTTTAAAGTCATTCCTGTGCCGTCTTCGAATGTCATCATGTAACATATCCAGACAAAATAATATCAAAGATCATTTAATTTAATGTGAATATTATAGAAGCATAATAGGAGTGTTTACATGCATGATTTGGCTAATACATATTCCTGTGGTCAAATAAAATCTGATAAACTTAATGTTTGTATTTTTATGTTGCACTTTACATATATGTTTACTCATAAGCGTTGACTCGTAATTAACGAACAGTACATCGATGCATTCGTCTTTGTCAACTATGTTGCAATTGGTGCCAATTTAAAAATAAAATAAAACATTTAAAATAAAAAAATTTAAAACAAAGTAAAACACTTTTTCAAAATTACAGGAAGCGTTTTTTTTGCATGGAGTACCGGTAATCGATGCATTAGCAGGGCATGGCGGACACGTGTATGTTCAATCGGAACGTATGTGCAACTGTTAGCAGGTACTCGTCATTAGCTGAAGAAAATCTATGTTAAGGAAAGCCCAGTATAGTAGTGTTGTAATCTTAATTGAATGCTCAACAGATAATTGTTAATAAAGACGAACAATCGCATTACCCATAAAGTCACAACTTGGAATACAATTTCCAAGTGTGTTGAAGTCATGGTCAACATATTGTATTCATATATGTTTAACTTAAATGAATAAATACATTCATAATTACTAGTATACCGGTAAAACAATTCCCAAAACCATAGCTCATTAATGAAATGACGGGTCCAAGCAGTCATGTTCTTTCAATGCCGTGGACATTTCCATTACTCTTTAACTTGCTGTTAAGGACCTCGTGTTATCTCTTCGTTGGCAACTTGGCATTGCACATTTATCATATAAGAAAGTATTCCATATTCAAGAACAATTTCAAAATTACCTCGTACATTCATTTGCTATAACTGTGCGTATATTAATGAATTGGTCTCGTCGTAGATTCATGACACGATTTCTAAACATTATCCATCATGACCATTGTCCGTGTCTGGCTCAAATTTCAAAATGGAGTTAAACGCCTGCTTTCTTGGACCACACACTTCGTCAAGAAATCTGCAACCACGTTATATACTTTTTCAACCCTTATCTCTGGGCGTCTGTCGTCACTGCACAGTTCACCTCCAACAGTGGGTCGACCAAGAGTTCAATATCCATTGAATTGCTGTTCACAGCATGTACATTGTTTGACAACATCGCGTAAACCATGTCCTAATTTGAAAGCAAAGAAAACCACAATAGATGTGACGTGAGATGAGTTTGAAAGATTTGCTTTATCCGTGGACGGAAGTTTAAGGAACACGCTGTTGTATGTACAAACATTAGAACAACAAACTGAAGATATTATTGTGAGCATTTCCATTATAAAAGTCGTCCATGAAGACATGGTTTGTAATGTAAGAGATTGTTCAGTAGACTGAGCATTAATAGTTCTGCTTAGTTTCAACACATCCGACACTCTTTAGTCATTCAATTCCATTCGTATATATTTCATTACACTACTATATAAATTAAATGGAAGGATACTATTGTTAGTAATGTTACTTTCAAATGCGGACACATACAGTGGCATAAATGTCAACACTGAGTCATGTAATTATTATAATTGTAATGTCATTTGCAATACACGCGAGAAACTGCATGAACAATATGTGGGCTGTGTATCGTTGTTACTCATAAGTTTCCTCTCTTTGACCGGAAAAAAATAATTATAATTATGCTTTCACTTATAAATATAATATAATAGTTTTTGGAGGATAAGTGTTTAATATAAATGTATTCTCTATAGTTTATGTATTGTCCGTTCATGTCACACAACATGTCACATGGACACACAACATGCAAAACTAAGCTTTCCGGAACTATGCACTGCATTAAATAGTGAATAATGGTAGAAGAATGATAAATGCGTGGCATATACAGACTTTTTATGCAAACCCTCTACTTCTAGAATTAGTACTGCTGTAAACTACAGTTATTTTCGTCAGATGAGCAAGAACTAATTTAAGGCCAGCATGTCATGCCAGAGACAAATGCAAGGAAAATCTATATTATGCAAATCTAGGCTAATAGCTAGCGTGTATACTTCATATTCATACGTATGATCGTATACCCTTGTTCGGAGTTTTCCGATCTCGCACCACGAGTCTCAGAAGCACCTGAATGACCCGTACCTACAGGAGGAGTTTGCCCTCAGTACTAGTGTCAAACATTAACAATGCCATAGCGTAGAAACAAACACAACCATGGTGCCGAAATCCTATCCATGAGAGCTGGTATCTCGTCGGTATATATGTACAAATCTCTAGCAGTGAGCGGTTTAAATTTCAATTACATCCCCCAATTAGGTGGTTTTGCATTCAGCGCGCACGAATATGACAGGACCGAATTGAATGAAGGAAAGAACCGACATCTCTATGAAGCGATAAGACGCCCGACTTTCTATGGCGTGGACGGGTGATCCTATTGGGGGAAGCTTTCTATGCTTTGAGTATAGATTTAAGGTTCTGTCAATAGGTCGTTGATATACCCCGGTACGGCATGTCCACGAAAACACAGAGAATAAGTTTTAAACACGATTTGGCTCTGGCTGCCATTAAGCAGGTCTCTAATCCAATGCTGGATGTTGTGGTGCGCATGAAAGACGATGCTCTGTTTCTGCCACTTGGATGTTTGCTAAGGCCTTGCGCTAAAAGACGGGTAAAGTCCTTGACAGACCACTCGTGGACAGATAAAAGCCCTGCTGGAAGGGGCTAACACTTAGAAAAATGAAAACATTTGGTGACGCTTACGACGGCTCGCGATGTTTTAAGCGTTGCCGTCACACATGGCATTGTGGCCAAGGTCACAGGGGGCGTAATAATATATGATTACCAGCTCTTGAATTATAGGCACTGGAACCATTGAAGGTATTGAATGGACATGTACTACGTTCGATATTCGAGGTTAACAAGGTCGTCAGTGTATGTTCGTTCGTACTCATTTCTTGATAGAGTATGGTGTCTTAACATATATAGACATCGCTTGTGCGGATAATTTATAGTAGTTGTAGTAGGGTAGTACGGGTAATATTAGTAGCATAATTAGTAGTAGTAGCAGTAGTAGTAGTAGTAAGTAGTAGTAGTAGTAGTAGCACCAGTATTAGTAGTAGTATTAGTAATAGCAGTAGTAGTAATATAAGTAGCATAATTAGTAGTAGTAGCAGTAGTAGTAGTAAGTAGTAGTAGTAGTAGCACCAGTAGTAGTAGTAGTATTAGTAGTAGCAGTAGTAGTAATATTAGTCGCATAATTAGTATTAGTAGCAGTAGTAGTAGTAGCAGTAGTAGTAGTAGAAGTAGTAGTAATATTAGTAGCAGTAGTAGTAGTAGCAGTAGTACTAATATTAGTAGCATAATTAGTAGTAGCAGTAGTAAGTAGTAGTAGTGGTAGTAGTAGTAGTACTAGTAGTAGTAGTAGTAGCGTCTAGTGTACCTTTTTTTATGGGTAATGTTACATAATTTGATCAACAAATTGCTTTCATGAAAGTAATACAGCATAAGAGAGTACCAGAAGAAAAAACTATTTTTTAAAAATGTTTGTATCTTTAATTCTGTTTATTTCATTGTGTTTCACATCATTGTCGTCGAAATAATCAGAACTGCGTTGTATAATACACCGGAGGTAATATTCGCATTTGTAACCGACATGTCTTCAAGTTTGAGACGAAGAACCTTCGAAATATGTGGATAGCATTGGTGTGTGAAGAGCTGTACTGGAAGTGTTGAAGTCTCAAGATCTACAATGTACATTTTAAAATAAGCAGAATTGGTGGATATGTCACGATCAGGAGACAAACATTAAAATGTAAAGAATTAATTAGAAAAACACAATGCCATTGGATGTCAAAATTGTAACCTCCTTTGTGCATAGCCATTGTTCAGTGTGTACCAAACTGCCCCATGATATGCTTTGCGATCTATAAATACTACTGACAATATGTACACTATATGCAATAATGTCTCACTGACGATAAAAATGCTGATCATCTCAATTCACAACAAATATATTCCGAAAAGTTTCAAAGAATTAAGCATTAAGTAGCTTGAAGTACCCAAACTTTAAATTAGACATATGACTTCTTGGCTTGAATAGGTTGAACGTTCTGTCAGACAATTAGTGACTCTCATTTCAATAGTTTCATAGCCCGTCGTTCATCGCAAGCTATGGAAAGACAAAAATTAAACGAAAACATTTAAGTGGTGAGATTTCTCGCATTTGTTTAGTTTACATTATACTCAATCCTCCGTTCGGGGCTAAGAGATGCTAAGCCCTTCGCCGATACTCAACAAGCTTTCTGGGAATTAATTCAAAACGAAATTCTCTCCTAAATCATCTTATTGGCCTTTATAGTCGTTTTCATCCGCAAAGCTTCGCGCTCGATCCCTTTATCTAATCGACTATTATGGGACGATAAATGTTTTCTCATTTCCAAAGAGGCATCTCGAATGCACCGATCTGACTGCGTTTGTTTCTGCTAGAAAATGAGTGTGCTTTGTTTAGGAATATCGGAAATTAGCTCTATGATTTCCTTCACTTGATCAAATATTTTCCAACGAACGATTTTTAACATAAGCTGTTTATTTACGAATGTATTTGTGTCTTAAACGTGTCTTAACGTGTTATTGGGGCTTGTGATCGGACTAAAAATCTGAAATGAGAAAACTAGTTTGACTCTTTTCCGATTAGAAAGCGTGCAAATTCGACACCAAGAGCCGTCGGTTACGAAGGCGCAATCAAACGAAGTCGTCCGCCATGTTCAGTCTCGTTTGTACGGTATTAACAGAGACTAATATCATTTATCTTAAAGATAAACGTTTGCTTAGGGATACTGTGGGATAGGAAGCTAGTTTACACACGGCTGGTTACGAGATGCGTCATTAACCGAACATACAGGTGACCAAAGCCCGGGTAATCTCGAACGCATCAGGCTCAGAAGACTGGCATGATCACATGGCATTGCACATCCGGGCACTACCACGGACAGGCTCTTGAAGCGGGCCATTGTTTGCTTTTAATAAATTCGTTTAAAAAATAATAATAAAAATGAGAATGTTTAAATAAAAGAATTCGGTGTTAGATATATATAAGATCTAATATTAAAAGAAACATAATAGTCAAATAAAATAAAACAAGGGACCCATCGACGAAATACAATATAAAAAGGTATATCACTCCGGCCGGCTGGGAATCCAAAACTATGCAAGGGAAGTAAGCCGTCTGTCTTAACGTATCTCGAAGAGTTGGATGGCGGAAAAATTCGCCTTATTTCGGACTTTCACAGCAAATATTCCCATTTCGGTGCAGTGACATGATAATTGGAGAGCACGAGCCTGTCGAAAAACCATTACTGTCCATGTTCGCTATAGTAATGCATGTAGAAATATTAACGGATATTTAAAAAAATAGGTACCGAGGTGGAGGTGGCGTGTATTCCCAGCCGGCCGGAGTGATATATCGTTCTATATTGTATGTCGTCCATGGGTCCCTTGTTTTAATCTCTTCTTATTTTATTTCTTTTTAATATTTTATTTTATTTTAAAACAAATATTAGATCTAGATATATCTAACACCCCAAAAAATAGCATTAATAATATCATTATTATTATTTGTTTAACGAATTTATTAAAAGAAAATAATGGCCCGCTTCAAGTGCCTGTGGACAGCCTTTCCCAAAGAAGATCACAGCTTTCGAAATCCGGTACATCACAGATAATAACAGTCACTGAACATATATCATCAAAACCAAACTGCATATGTTCTGAAAATAAACCGGAAAGTGAACGAACGCGTTCTTAATTGTCCTGTTGCGGGGAGTTCGCCTAAGCTACACCAGGGTGGGTGGTAGCGCAGTGGTAGAACAGTTCGACTTCGGAGCCAAGGTTCCAGGTTCAAATCCCGCCCCGGGGGCCCGGCATCAATGTTCGCGAAAGTTACCTTTCTG
>JAUTBT010078287.1:0-13092 GCA_032361225.1 Lepetodrilus schrolli | reverse complement strand
TGCCCTAAACTGACAAGTCGTGATATAAGTGAAAGAATCTTGAAAGCGACTCTAAACCCCAATTTAAAAAAAAATATGTTTAAAGCCCGAACCAGTTAACACAGCAACTTTTACAGCATTAGACTATTACAGTTACAATTCAATCTTCATATTTTTCTAATTATTTAAATGGCTAAGAATTAATTATTTTGACCTGTTCAAATTAGCCATGATGTTAGTGAACAAATCTTGAAAGTGACTTTAAACCCCAAATCAATCAACCAACCAAGTACACTAACTTGTCAAAATAACCAGTAAAATCCAGGGAATCTGAGTTCATATCATCATTAATAGCTACTAATACCAAACTTAATTTAAGACTGTATCTGTTTAGGCCTGGTAGGTGTGTGTATCCTAATAAATAGTGTGCACGCATAATTTCTCAGTATGTATGCGACCTAGTGGAATGTAGCCAGGAAACTATCACTATACAAATGGCATAATTGAGGTAATTACAATACTTATATCTATTATAGGTCAACCTGACATGATTAAACAATATAAAACTACTTGAACCTTGATCATTACGAATAGTCAAAATAGTCCTGCAGCAATGTTAAATTCCAAATATCTCACTTGAAAAAAATTAAACTTGAAATTTAGAGTTGAATTAATGTGAAGAATTGAAAGTTTTAATGATAATAATATGCTGACAGGCTAACAGGCCAACATTCTGACAGGCTAATCAGTCTGCCCTAGGCTTACTAATTAGGGGGTCAAAATGACCCTCAAAACTAAACTGGATCTCAAATTACATTTGTTATGATTACTAATCTTGCATCAATTTTGACCCTCTGCAATACATTGTATGGATCATTTACTTGAAGAGAGGGTCAAATATATGCAGGTTTTGACAGGCCCATATGTAGACTAAAGTCTTAAGGTACTGGTATATAGGCTGAATGGCTATGGGCCCTGCAGAATCTCAGACTAAGTTAGACTAACAAGCTGACAGGTAAATAAGCTGACTGGCTAATAGGTCAAGAGCCTGACAGGCAAAATACCGGTAAGCTGACAGACTAAACAGGCTAGAAATGATAGCATAATATATTTTATTGCTACAATTTGCTGAGAGAATAGATAATTTTATTCACCACATCTACGGGATCAGTGGTCCATCTGTACCAGTGGGTGCTCGCAGGTTTACTGCAACATTAATTGCTAAGAATGTTGCGAGTTTCCTCCACCCCAATACAAGGATGACAATTTTCCGCAGATCCGTGGAAATCTGCTGATTTATTTATCCAGGTGTTAATTTATTTGCCCTGGACATCATTGGGCATGCAGCCCGGCCTTGTTTTCAGCAGACATCACAATTGCCCATATCTGTCAATAATAATAACAAAACAATAATGTAAATACAAATATAATATTGTAAATACCATTGAAAAATCTCATTGAATAACTGACTGTTTGCAGGTGTGGCAGACCTTGAGATGCATCGGATATCCACGTCCAAATCTCCTTCCAAGTCTTCTGCTATGTACGAATACATTGACTCAGGATCTCACTATGAGGTGCCCGAACCACTGCCAAGGTAAAGGTCAAGGTCAATCTGGAGGTCACAACATGCTAAAGATTATGTCACCGGGTCACGGACATCTGAACAAATTATATCTATTTCTTCAATGCATCACAGGAATTGGAAAGTGTTTAAAATTCCTATTAATAAAACATGCATTATATTAAACAATATTTATTCACATGAAAGTACAAACAAGACATTAATAAATATTTACATCATTAGAGGGGATTGACAAACAGGATTATGACATTCTATATTAATTACGCAATGTATGATACTATAGAAAATTATTTTAATAATTAATTATTCTGTCAACTTCTTCCTTATTCTTTGTAGGACGTTCAGCGTACACTTAGTGAGTTAATCACATTATAACTACTCTTGTTATTGTTGTTTGCTATTCTTATCTACAGGAGTGTGTCACAAATGGCAAACGGTGGACGCCAGTCAGTTATATCAGACTGTCGGTCAGTTGTCACTGATGTGACGTCGGAAACTGAGGACACTGCCACCATCTTTAAAACCCCAGTCGATAAAAAGTAAGAAATTTTAGTCACTATGAAACCATTACAAAGTACTTTTCGATAAAAGTGTTAGAGAGAGAAAGACATATGTGATAGCATAATAAACATCACTTTTATTATCATGAATTTATTATTCATTTTGAGGTAATCATGTAGAATTTCAAATGATTTATCCATTAATTATTATGCAATTATGTAATTTCACATATACAGAATACAGGATGGTAAAAGGTGGGTAGGTGGGTATCAAGATGCGGGGGGTGGGTGGGGGTGGAGGGGAATTAAGGCGAAATGTCATGGACCCTAACTACTGGATTATACCAAGGGCTTACTCTATATTATTCAATATATGTGGTGATTATCTACTGTGTAATAACGATTCCATAACAACAGTTTTGATTACGTCTTTTTGTGTTTCTCGTGCTTAGGTGAAATGTACATGTTTTCGACTGCTACCTCGATAAAGCTGTTTGTCGGCAGTTTTCAATGGTTTATTAACAGAATTTCACATGCATTTACATGGGAATAGTATGCAATTAATTAACAAGATGTATGACTGCTTTTCAGGAAGCGATACAATCCTCTGTATCAGCCAACCACTGAAGCTGTATCATCTGTACGCACACACAAGCAAGAGAAACTGGATGGGATAAACACTCACCTTAAAGTCCAGTGTGCCTTTCTTATTCTCATCACTATTTTAGCCATCACAGCTCTGGCATTGGGCTTGTATCTAGTATTTTTCCTGAGTAAGTTTTTGCATATATTTAATCCTTTCTCTGTTTTCAATATACATCATAACTAATATTGTTGCGTATAGTCAACACTATATCTAGGGCAGTATGCATAGAAATATCCACATTCTCAACACTATATCTAGGGCAGTATGCATAGAGATATCCACATTCTCAACACTATATCTAGGGTGGTATGCATAGAAATATCCACATTCTCAACACTATATCTTAGGCAGTATGTATAGAGATATCCACATTCTCAACACTATATCTAGGGCAGTATGCATAGAGATATCCACATTCTCAACACTATATCTAGGGCAGTATGCATAGAGATATTCTTGGCATGTATAAAAGAATATTGAAAGCGGTTCTAAACTCCCAGTTCAAAATAATTTTATTCTTAATACAATCATGTCATGTACCTTTAATTATGTCATGCAATTGACACCTCTGTTTTAGCTACAAATAATGGCAATGATATAACAGCGAGAATTCAAAGACTGGAAGAAAACAATAGGAAGCTATTATATGAGGTAAGACAAAGAGTTCTATTCGGAGCATGTTAAAGAGACAGTATCAATAAATAATTACTTTCTATTTATTGGTGAATGTTATTTTTTATAAATCAGGGTTAATATTGATCGTTGTTATTCATTGCCAGAATGAAGAAATGAAAATCATCATTACGGCAGCTGGTTTTAATATGTCCCTTATGTCATCGCCATTCATGAAATCGGTAAGTTCAGTATGCATCTTTCTGTTTAACAGTGTAAAGCTGCAGTCACAATTACCCTGATAATAATAATAAACCTTTCAAGTACGATTTCAAGCTCAAATTTTATTTGATCAAACTTTGAGTTGAGCATGAAATCATACTCTAAAAAGTTTCGTAATCTCGGCAACTGATTTTCACATTAACGAAATCTTATCTCATTATCGTTAATGTTGCAGTGTGACTAGGCACTACATTTTGCACTTATGATTTTTTTCCAACAATTTCGTTATTATTGTGCTCAGTGTGACTGCGCATTAACTGCCACTTTCTTATCCTTAATATAGATAGATATATAATTATATTTTTCTTTTATAAAGCAAGATGACAAATAACCTGGGTATCATTTCTCGCACCTACTACAAGGCCATAAGCACTCTGGTATCGATCTCTTGTCCATGGCAATCGGGCAGTTGTAAGAGCGCTATGCCATGGATATGAGAGCTTCGAGAAACTTTGGAATAAATGTTTTCTTTTATTCAGTTGTTGAATGCCAGTACCACAGTCGTCACGTTTGAAGAACAGCTGACACGCCTCAACAATCAACTGGCCTTCTCCCAACAAAATCTGTCGGAGCAGATAGACACCCTCGCCTCATCAGTCGACGCACAACTCGTCAACATCAGCAAGATGCCAGGACCCCAAGTACGTCGCATGAATTGTTTTATTTTGAGAATGCGTGAACCGTTTTCTAGGGCAGCAGTAATGAAGAAATATCACCTGTTGAATATAGCTTTTGTTTTTCTCATCAATCACGTGCTGTGATTGAAAATTGATTTTCTAAACTAGCGTCCCATTCCGTAGAATGGTCATAGCACTACGAGAGTCATGGTTCACTGACACTGTAGACACATAGCGAGTTGTTTTTGTGATTGTGCTACGATTTAATGGTGTGTGCTGTCTGCACAGTGGCAATGCAGTTATATCCTTGGTCTGTCTGTACCAGCCGGTGCTTGCAGGTTAACTGCAACATTCAGTGCTATTAGTGTTGCGGGTTTCTTCCTGTTGCTCTAAACGGACAAACCGTGATATAAATGAAAAAATCGTGAAAGCAACTCATTTATACAGTTTATCTATCTTCCCCAAGGAGTTGAAAAGGTTCAAGTTAGTGCACATTGATCCATTGGCTGGGAAAGTAATGTAACACTTTGAGCTTCCATTATTAATACCATAAATACATTTTATTTTTATTATTGAATACACTATAATTACTTATTATTATTATTATTATTCTCTGTTGTTTAAATATCATTATTGTTGTTGTTGTTTTTGTTGTTGTTACTATTGACTGGACATTCTGGAACATATTTGTTGTCATTCAGGGTCCGCCAGGGGCAGGTAACTTCTCCGCCTGTACCTACAAGAAGTTCACTAGCACCATTGGTGCCACTTCCACCCCTACTGGGACATCACCGCAGCCAAGTTTGGCCGATCTGGAGGTGGGTGGCTTGTGTGTATCTAGTGTATGTACAACCTGATAAATGGTAACTCTGATACTTATTATTTACACTTTCCGTGATAGCTGATATACAGTAAATCATAAACTATTAATGATCAAAAACACTTTCCTGTTCATAGTTTTGTCATTCCTGTATGTATCATGTTTATAATAGATAACTAAAATATAATTTTATTGAAATTTTATAAAATTAAAGCCTTAAAGAGAAATTTATCTACTTTAATATCTACTATGTATCCCTGCTCGCATCCCTGATATGAAAATCGTAAATTGCTAAAAAATGTAATCTATTAATTTTTCAGACGATGGTTGTGATGTTTGCTGCATGTGGTCTGAAAGGTGGAACTGGTTTCTCTCTGGAGACGATTGTGATCACACAAAACAAGGTCCAGTACAAGTGTGTGTGCTACGGGAAAGTGGACAACCAAGACCGAGAGTGCAAGATACACCTATGGTTGTGTCCGAGGGAGTCACAATCATAATGCTGAAATCCGAGTCCCTGGAGAGTCGCAGCCATATGACTCCATGGAGACTTGAATTGCTTGCTCTGCATTTTTGTTCGTAGATAACCAAAAAGGAGATTATGCGTCTTTGCAGTATGTTGATGCAGCTGAGATGTTACAATTGTTTCTGAGGTTGTAATTCTCATTCCGAAGGAAGGCATGGCCAATTTTTCCGGATTCGCCAAATTCCATTTATTCATTGTCCAGGGGTCGATTTATTTGCCATTGACATGGCTTGGGGCCTGCACCCTAGGCTTATTTTCTCGTTGAAATCATAATTGTCTGTTGCCATTCTTGTGAAGGTGTTTTCCATTTGGTAAATTGACATTATTATCAGTCATCGTGTAGAGATGGAAATACAGGGGAGGTAACTCTTTCTGGAACATTGACCATTACTGCCAGCTTTGTGGGAAAGAGGAGCAACATGATTGGAGATTGTACAAAATGAGCCAAATCAGAAACCAGTTGGGAAAATGTACCGAAAGGGAAGTGGACGGACGTCAAATTGACTTGTCATCGTAATCCAGTCAGCAGTGATTTTATGCACAAGTTACCGACTTTAATTTTGCAATCGAATACTCTTTGAGACATGTCTTTCAAATTCCAGTTTCCCATTGATGATCAAACAGCCTATTAATGAACCATCTCTTAGAAAATTTGAATTACAGTTTCGCTTTTCAAATGTTGTGATATGATTGAAAGATGAAATGAAAGCATGATTAATGAAATCATCACAAGTTTACAAGTCTTGACAATGTATTACAATCACATGGCATTCATGACTGGTCTCAGATCTGTATTTTACTTCTGATATATGCCGTAATATTACCTGAATTTGTGTGGTCGATACTGTACAATACTCGATATTCACACAGACTTAATTTATGCACAAAGACAATTATTGAAGCCCTTATTTTGTGGAAGATTCACTCATGCTGAAGTGGCTTTAAGAAAATTCTTGATGTAATGAATACTAGGATATTATTAAATTATTAGCCACGGTAAATTAGGCGATCTAATAATGTGCTATTTCACTGTTACTCTATCATTTATTTAGCTTGAGAACGTATTTCCTGTCAATTTCGTCGCATGTGGGTGAAATATTCCCGCTGAGACGTAAAGCACTAATTCATTCATTCCTGTCGATTAGTAAGTTATTTCTTCTCGCCTAATCTTGTTACCCGTGAAAAGATTTCTTTTTACATTGCAAGTGTGTGTAAATCCATTCACAATCAAATATGCCAATTTTAGTATTTGCGTGTAATTTGTGTTTACGTAAATGAAATGCTTTACAGTATACGTAATATTGTATTAGTTCTCGGAAATTATTTACGTTGTCTTCCAGGCATGTGTACAAATACTATGCTTTCATTTTGGTGCTTCTTGGGACTCAATTGTATTTACTGTATATAAATCAAAGCTAATACTACAAATTTTAACATGCAGCGAAAATTGTGTATTTCCTTTGCAATTTTGTATACACCAGGTGGCCTATTCTCAAAATGTTCTTATGACCATACGACAATATTAAAGATTCGTAAGTAGGGCTAAGAAAATGTCATACATTCTTAGGCTAGGAAGATCATAAGAACGTCTTGAGATAGGCCCCCATATATACTGTATTATTATATCAAAGTAATTGAAAGTCTGATTTGTGCCTGGTATATGATGACTTGGACATGTGTATGCTAACCTTCTAGCAGCTGAAACAACTACATGAATTGATGTGTATACTCCCCAGGGATTTGAGAAGGAAAGTCAACACACACTGATCCATTGACTGAGGTAATAGTGTAATGTTATGAGCATGTTTTAGAGCATGGATGTGCACACTATTATTATTATTATTTAATATTATTATTATGATCATTTGAGATGATATTTAAATGATTTTGATATTTTCATATTACAACATTTTGGAGATATATTGATCAGTTGTAGTTGATGTGTTGTTAGGAAGGATAAACATGAGGTTACATTCCGGTCTGCTTGTCCGGTGTTGCTGAAAATATCACTATTTTGAAGTTAAGTTGAATGATTTAAAGGCATACAATCACGGTTTGTTGACATATTTCATGGTCAAACATATTTTTACCTGAAAGTAAGTACATTTGATTTGTCTACACAAGTATATTGGGCAACAAGCTACATTTTCTGTATGTCCAACTGGTTTTCAATAATTTCATATTTTTATGTATGTTTTTGTCTCGTGACATACTCATAAGTTTATTGCTAGTACTGGTCGTCATGTGTTGTTGAAATATTCCCGCTGTGACGTAAAGCACTAATTCAATCAAATATGCAGTAATACTCTCCCAAGATTACTAGTAATTCACGCAGTATGGCATAGCAATTTCATGTGAATCCGTGGAAATCTGCTGACTATTTTGTCCAGGGGTCGATTTATTTGCCCTGGACTTGCTTTGTGGACTGCAGCCTCCAGACCCCAGGTTTGTTTTCTGCTGAAATCACAGGTTTCTGTTGCCATGTCTGCGACAGTGAGCCACATGTTTCAAGGCCTTATGTTTGTTTTTCGATGCCCTTTAATTGTGAAATAAAATGTGTTCTGGAATGGTACAATATCTTATATCAGCTCGGATGCTCAGAAGTGATGAGATACAAGCACAGGCTGTCCATCCAACAAGTGTATGCATTAAAAAATGACATGGTGCAATTTGGTTTTATGCAGATCATTATTGTCAGTATTTTGATGATGAACTAAAGTTTAACTCTCTCCATGCTGGAGTCAACTGGAGATGCCCTAAAGAGCTATACCTGGGCATAATCCAGCAGGAAAGGGTTAATGTGTATCCGTCACTGGCTAATCGTTACTGTGTAGATATAGAATGTTACCACGTCATACTGCTGATTTAGGCACCTATATACTGTATGGCATTCATAATAATCTTCTTTTTTTTCTGGCAGAAATTTTATAATTTTAAGTTCCGTAATACCTTCAGGAAAGATCTCACTCTAAGCATTTACAATATATGAACACTGATTGATATAATATTTTGGATTGTACTTCAATCAAATTCACCAGAATTTTTATTATTATGGCCATATATATTTTACAAACTCGCAAAATGGTTATGAGTTACTTCCTTGTTTATAATTGAGATTGTTGAATGTCATTTTGTTGTCATAAGTATTTGTTTTATTGTACATAATAAGAGTATATTCTTACACTCCATCATAAAGTGCTTGTTGTGTCAGATGTTTTTAACTTTGTTAGTATATGTCTATGCAGGGATGTTGTATGGTCATAGGGTAGTGTGGGTGTAGTGTTGGTGTGGAGGAATGTGGGGTGGTGTGGAGTAATGTGGGGTGGTGTGGAGTAATGTGGGGTGGTGTGGAGTAATGTGGGGTAGAAGGTGTGGGGTGTGGCGTGTGGAGAGTGTTGGGAAGGGGGTAAGAAGGTAGTATTTTGACTCCCATATTTAATATACAATCACAATATTCCTAGTGTGCAGTAATCATCATTGGTTTTACCAGCATTAGCAGCAATTAGTGGGGCATCCTGCAACACATGACTGATGCTGGTTGCCTGCTCACTAGAAGTGGATCCTCACTAACCTCTGCCCCACACAGCAACACACTGCCATCTGGTGGGTTGTAGCAGTGTGCAGCAGTGGTATTGTGGGAGGTTTGTAGACCAGTAATTTAAACTCTACAGATAACACCAGAGACATGGCCCACACTCATAGTATTGTTGCATAGATCTTCATCTTTTAATTAATGCTCACTGTCTTTCATTGCTCGTACTGTAGATTTTATATATGGGAAAGCTTATTGTATATTATTTTGTTTACTGCTGCCAATTGATATAGAGAATAAATTTTATATGTATTATTTTGGTAAATATATTGTTATTAGATACACTTTTCTTATATATAGTATTACTGTAATACATTAAAAAAAAGAAAAAAGATAAGTATTAGTAGATGCACACCTTAGTCATACAATTGAAAGTTTCCAGCTGCGACATATAATATGACAATAACTCAGTCACCTTAAAAGATATACTATCACATTAAAGCAACACTCTAATAACTTTTCCCTATTGTCACACTTAGATATACCATTCTTTATATCGTCAGTGAGAGAGTTGCTTTAAAAGGGAAATATATAGATCAATTAAGTATTCCTGTTATATTTGAATTTCCCACGTTGAGGTGATAAGTATATTTCTATACTATTGTATTTTATTGGTATTGTTACGTGCATATCTATACTAGGAATTTTACTGAGAGATTGTTGAATTGAAACTTTTTACCATTCTTGAATTGAAACTTTCAACGAATTTGACATCCATGTTACAGAGTAGACTGTTGAATCTAATATGAGTTCTCTCATAATTAAAAATGTTTAAACAGTATTTATTTTCAAAGTCTTCCAGTATTCATGAACTGCAAACTAAATAACTATCTACTGAACATGTCTTCAAAATTATGGACGTTTTCGGTAATTGACGTTTAAAAAATGCTCAACAGGAATTTTGTCTCTGGGAAAGTCTACAGGTCAAAGTTTACAGGTCACAGTGACAATATCCAAATGATCAAAATATGCATTTGTAATACATGTACATGCTATTTTTGTTATTATTGTTTGAACGATAAAAAATGGCAAACAAAATTAGTTATTGATCGGTGTGTTGGTACGTACAGTGCTCGTCTGTTTGCTGACCCATCACAGTTTGTTTTGGCTATTTTGCAATTTGTTTTAAAACTCCAAATATTGAAACAGCTTTATTTCCGTACATTCCAATTTCGTCACATCGAACAAATTATAATAGTATATTTTCCTGCTGAAGAATCATATATATTTTGATAAGTCGTGTGTTTGTTTTTTCATCACTGTAACTTACTCTCAGACTGGTTGGTATATCTTTACATAATATGCAAATATTACAAAACCTGTGTTCAAATCAAGTTGTATGTGGATGTATAATGTTTTAAACATTGAATGTTGATATGAATGTATTATTGAACATATTTCATATTGTATAGATTTTGTATTGACGTCACCATGACAATGTTCAGGCTTCTCAGCATACCTATTATATTATATTAAAAACCTGTGTCTTTTAGTTTCCCCTATACTTTCTTCAAATTTGGAAAATGACTGCAGTAACATATATATATTTTTATCTGTCGTGTGAATGTTGCTGTTTTAGATTAAAATAATCAGATTATTATATAATGTTTTCTAGTACGTTCCTTATTTAAAATGGAATAATCTGCAGTGCTAGTAAATAGTTTTATTTTGTTTTGTCATATACAACAAAATTTAAATGTTGAAATATGTTACAATTCATTTTGTACGTTGTTTGTGAAAACCATTATGTCTGATATGATGGGTTATAAACGCAACATTTTATTTTATTTTTTTCACAAAGATTTTGTAAGAAATTAAATATATGATAGCTAACATGTGTTCTGTTATCTCTTCATCTCTCCATTTGCTACTGGCATGTTCATCAATTTACTGTGTGACCGTAGCTAGGATATACTGCAAGACTTCTGTTTCTTCTTCAAGAATTCTATCTGTTCTTTCAACTGGTTAACATCTTTCTCAAGAACGCTAACTTTCCCGCTTTGGTCGTTTTGTCTCAAGTCACTAACTTCTTTCTGTAAGCGTTTCACTTCAGCCTCTAGTTCTTTCCGACCGGCTTCTAGTCTGGTGATGCTAGCAGAATCTTTTGATGCTATTTCACGTTTTGCATCTTCCAACTTCACTTTCGTATCGTTCAGCTTATGACACAAGTCAATGATTGTTTTGTTTTTCGAAGAACTACGTTTTGGACTCACTTCTGTGGACATTTCACTGATCTTGGTACGTTCGATCCCTGATGAACTGGTGCAGCCATCTCTGTGAGTACCAGAAAAGTCATCCTGAAATGACAAACAGAGGAGTATAACCGTGCGTATATGTACGAAATTGATCTTTACACACACACACACACACACACACACACACACACACACACACACACACATACACACACACACACACACACAGAGAGAGAGAGAGAGAGAGAGAGAGAGAGAGAGAGAAACTATAGATTCACTATTACGAAGACAATTCATAATTATGAACATATTGTATGCAGAATTTTTCAAGTGTCTTCCGATTGTGTAAATGTATGTGTATACATATACAGCTATGACATATATTCAACCATGTAACCAACTACCTACAGTCTATGAGAATAAAATGTGTGCTTTCAAAAGGAACTATTTTATGTCATGTGGTTTTTGTTTCCCAACTGATGGGGGACGATTTCATGATTTATTTTAATAACATGCAATTCCTGTATTGTTTATAATAGGCCAGTTTATGAGCATGCACTAGTGGCCTGGTCACACACACTCATTATTATTATTATTATTAATACTCTCACTACTACTACTACTATTATTATTATTATTATTATTATTATCATCATCATTATTATTACTGATGGTGATGATGTGAACAGATGTTGATGATAATAATATTAATGACAACAGCAACAACAATACTACGAATAATAATAATAATAATAATATAATAAGAACAACAATATTTATAACAGTCATTAGATATATGAAATATGAATCAATTTAGTCAGATGTCTAAATGTTGCGTGTACTTGCCTATTCTTCAAGATGGTCAGGGATTATATTTAAGAACCTCCGACATCAATTGCCCCGGCATCTGCTAGATGGAACGGTCCACCCTCTCCCCCTATGGACCACGCCCATCCACATTAATGCCACCCTGACACCACACCGATCACCACCCCGACCCCACACTTCAAATGTTCACTCAAATGACTCCTTGGTTATATTCAACTACAGTCAGTTTGTGCATTATGCATGGTAGCGATGATTTTACCTGAACAATCAATTAAAAGTGTGATCATTGAACCAGGAAATGGGCGGAAAGTCAAGTTCGACGTCTTCTCTTCATGGATAGGATATTTATTCGTTCATGTCATCTGCTTGCAAATTGGCGCATTGGCTTGAGGCCACGTAAATTTCACGCCGCTATTGATAAATAATATGAGTGTACAGTTTGTACAATTGGATAGACGACTAGAACCACAGTACATTTCTATTAGAAAGGCATCGATGTTTCTATACTTAGATCCGTTTCGGAAACCTTGCATTTTATTTATTGAATGATAGTTTGCAGAGAAACATTGGCTCAGCCTAATCTAAGAGTACTGTATAAAAGGTATGAATGGTACTGCATACACAATTTACCAAATTTACTCACCCAAAACAATACCGTTAAAATTAGCATTGCCGCCATTGTGACCGCGTTGACATTTTAACCTATATAAGACAGGTTGTGTCAGAAGAAAGTGTGGGAGGGAGCGTTGGAGGGAGAGAGAGAAAATGGGGGAGACAAACAGACGCACGCAGACATATTGAAATTAGAATAATTAATAATAGGAGAGAGAGATAATTAGATAGATAGATAGATAGATATATAGAGAGAGAGGGGGAGAGAGAGAAAATGGGGGAGACAAACAGACGCACG
>JAUTBT010078276.1:0-13093 GCA_032361225.1 Lepetodrilus schrolli | reverse complement strand
TCTATCTATCTATCTATCTATCTATCTATCTATCTATCTATCTATCTATCTATCTATCTATCTATCTATCTATCTATTTATTTATTTATTTATTATTTAATAATACCTTGTAAGTATTTTTCTATGTTAGTTGACTGTACCATGGGAAGGATAATTAGAAATATTAATAATTCTAGATGCTCACGTGACATCGTCCCAATATGCATATTCCGCCGTCGTCATCTTCATATGAACATGGCGTACCGTCCTCCGTGTTTACGTCGATGGTGACAACTTCTTCAGTCATCTCAGAGATGCAGGTCTGTTTGCACCGACTGGATGCTGTTTTTAAACAAACCATGTTGAAACGACCGCAGTATATGTTGTATTTCAATATTCATGAATTACATGATTTATACAGGTAAAAAAGAACCGTTGGACGTATAGCATGATCGGACCAGATAGTACTTGGATGGGTGACCGAAAAACCTAAGAAATAGACTGAAAACCTACGATGTCAGGGAGGTGGTTGTTCTGAAATACCTCTGAACGTAATTTCTTTGAACAGATGCTGACAACGGATAGTAACTACACCTTGACAGATATCTGGCCAGCGGATACTGATGCAGGATACTAGTATACCTTCGTACAAGCATACATTGGTACAACTATACATTTGTACACGTATACCTTCGTACAAGTATGCATTGGTGCAAGTACACATTGGTACAAGTATACCTAGGTACACGTATACCTTAGTACGAGTATACATTGGTACAAGTATACCTTGGTACAATCGTACATTGATATGCCTTACTATACTTACTGTCTGTAGGAGGATACGGCTTCCAGGTGTGTCTCCCGGAACGGATCCGCATCTCCTCCCAGACTTCACACTCCCCGGCCCGGATATCCGTAAACCTTTCGCATTTCTGGGTGGATAATTAACAACAATAATATCATGTCTTTCGTGCGACAGCAATTGGGAATGCATGTTTTGAAGCCTCGGGTATATGGCTTAGAGGTATTGAGTAATTCATGAAGTATTGCTGTTAAATAGAAATACCGTAGAATATCCACTGGTTTAAGGCTTTACGTATATAATAGACTTGTACCGTGGACAGCAAACTACGTAATAGTCAGGCCCCCGTTCCAGTCGTACAGTGCCATTTCAACGTATAGGAGTTACGACTCTCGTAGCGCTGCGATTGTTCTGTGAAACGGGGGTCTATAACAGGACCACTCGTTGACGTGCTTGCCTCTGACGAGATACTATAGCGCCAATAGCAGTCCAAATGTAATAGAAATAGGTATTTATACTTGTATTTACCTTACTTAGGCAGGTTCCCATTTCGTCCTTACCCCCCTCACAGATCCGACCGCCATATTTGGGGCTGAAGATAGAGACCGTGTTTATTATACCGTCAGGTGGAAATCACATCGGATCAAACCCAGACGTTGTGTACAGTGACGCTCTTTGAGCATTGTTTGCATGGTAAATATCGGTTTCTAAATTATTGACTTAATTAGTCATTGTAGCCACAGAAAGTGCGCAGTGAAGAGCAACGTGGATGTACAGGACATTTGGGTTTGTACTGAATTGAGTTTACCCAAAGTTATGCATGATGACAAATGAATCTTGGTGAACTCACACAAATATATTTTACTGTTGCTTCATTTAGAATGGTCTGATGACGAGTTGTATGTAATATATATATATATATAGATAGATAGATAGATAGATAGATTGTCTTTATTTCCTCCAAGTACATGAAGATTATGGGAATATACACAGGTAAATTGCTAAAGTACATGTATTACTTTCTTGATCCACGTCAGTTTTCTATCTTGGTCACGTGGTTTGGTTGCTGTTATTACAGGTATCAGGTGGAAGGTACATGTACATGTGTGTGTATATATATATATATTTGTGGGGAAGCTTTCTATCAAATTTCAGAACTTCTCTTGAGGAATCTGGCATCAATTCTTGATGAGTACCTGAAGCCTCTAGACGTTTGGAAGTTTTGTTGAGTATATATGAAGGATTCAGGAACACCCAGGGCATCTATACTTGTTTTTCGAAGCTCCATCATTGCTATCTACTACGAGATCACCGCGTTCTTGTAGCGAGCTCATACCTGGCGATGGTGCACTCATGATCATGATCTCGAGCGCGGTGGTCTCATAGTGAATACGATACTCTTCTCATTTAGTGGAGAATAAAAGCTTGGCTCAAATATGTACATCCATATCAATAACGCGAAACATTTAATATTTTATTTATTTTACTTCCCCATTTTACTTCGCATAACGTCATCATAATACATGTGGTTTACAGCTGATTTCAAGATTATTCACTCATATTATCGCATGTCAGTGTAGAGCAGCAGGAAGCACCTGTAGCGCTTAATGATGCAGTAAACCTGCGAGCACCGGCTGGTACTGCCGAACTAAGGACGACAACTCCAGTGCAGCATCGAATACTATCATGATCGCATTTATCCTAAAGGTCTTCACACACCTGGGCAATGAGGTGAGCGATTTATCGCCGCGACAATCAGCGGCGACAACAAAAAGATAGGAACTGATTCTACAGAAAGTTGTTACCAGATAGGTTCGAACCCCGGACGTGTAAATTGTGCATAGTTGCCATTAGTTGGCAAAAGGGGACATCTATTTCTGTTTTAGCTGTAGATGACGGGCTATCAAACTGTTCGTGAATTCTAGTGTGTGCAAATCGTTCGACGAATAGCAACGTCCTTTCCTCGGGAATAACGTACCTGGGGTTGGTGCACTGTCGACTGCGATATCGGAGGCCTATGCCACAGTCTGTGGAGCACGGTGTCCAGTTTGTCCAGTAGCCCCATGATCCATGGACCGGGGACATAGACCCGATGTACTGACACCGCCCGTCCAAGCATTTCTACACAGGACATATTATGATAAGATTATTGAATTAAAGCACCACACTCTTGTGGAGGACATCACTGCGTGTATTGTGAACACATCGCGTTATGGTAAACTAGCAGTTCTGTTTTCACATTATTAATATCGATGGATGGAATGCACGTGGACACATAATTGTTTTGTTCATGTAATCATCGTCAGCCATCATATATCAGTATATACAGTACATGTAGGTATACACAGTATACTAGTATAGGCATACACAGTATACCCACCTTGTCTCTGCCACACGGCGTCCCAGTCAACGGAGGGCCTCTCTTGGTCCGACACAGGTGAGGATTACGATAGTTGCCACACCACAACATGTTGCAGGAGTCGGAATAAAACTAGAGAAAATCCACCAATGGTCACAAACAACCCGCGATCAAGTACAGGCATCGTAATTGGTGACCCATCAGCTGATCAAGAAATGGGGGTTCTGGTGTGACCCAGAGGCTGGTCAATGGGTTGGGAGGGGTGGGGGTGACCAGTGGGTGGAGAGTGGAGTGACTTTATAACTTCCGGTAAATGACTAAGTAGACATATTACCTACATTGATTCACATGAAATCTAAGTTTTCTTCTTGACTCCCAAATACTAGTACTAAGTATATACATGAGCAAATGTAAACTTACATATATAATATAATTATATGTACTCATCAGTAAATTATATTATTTGACAATTTGTAAATCCTAAATAGAAATAATAATGTTCGATGCAGGTTGAATGTTGACAAATAATACTATATTATCGTGATATGAAATCATAATTCATTTAATATATGAATATAAAATGGCTTGCAATAAAAAGTTTAACACCAGAGTAATGCATCATAATACTAAAACTAAGAAAGCTTATATTTTTAATAAAATATTTTTGAAAGATGAGCTGCAATTTGGAAATTTTGCATTTTGAATATTTGCACATGTTTGCCATGATCAGTAGTTCCCACATACATTAATAAATATATTAATATTTGCCAACAAATACCAGAACATGGGAATATTGGTTGCGAGGGGAAAAGGTTCTGATACATATTGTGCTTAAACGAGGGGTACTCCAATATAGCATGATTACATGTATTTCGTGTTTTACTGCTATATGTCTGAAATACTAATACAATAGTACAATACACGAACATATGAGTGCCATGGTTAGGTGCATATTCGTGTGCAGGGACACATATATAAAGATCATACCGATGCGAATTCCTGTGATAGAAACAGAACAATACATTAGAGATGCATGGACCGACATACATGGTAATGACAGCTTTAGGCACAGGTGAGAGATAACACAACACAGTGAGAGATAACACAACACAGTGAGTGATAACATAACATAGTGAGGATCCATCTAGTGACTCATCTCTATAAACGCCAGTCTGCGCTGCATAGTTAGAGGAACAGTTTAGCACTTTATCGACGTTTATACTCAGTACCAAAGGCTAAGGACAGTCTATAATTTACATTTCTGTTGGTTGTTCTAGATGATCTAAAATAGGAGAAGCTATAGACTACACCCGGCAAACACACAACGTTGTATAACGTTATTACAACGTTGTGTCAACGTTCTTACGTTATTGCAACGTTGTAATAACGTTATATAATGTTGTGTGTTTGCAGGGCAATTCCTCGTTAGGAAAACCACGCAGAAACCCATCAAAATGTATTATATTTGTTTTTCTTTAATGTCTTCTTTCTTGATCCACGTCAGTTTTCTATCTTGGTCTGCGCAGATTGTGCTTTGATTGGAAATACGTACATATAGGTTCCGTTCCAATTTTTACGACGTTTGGCGGTCCGTAGGGACACGGAACCTGAACAGTCTGGATTTCTACTAAGGACCACCCCGAGATTACGAAACCTTTCGAGTACGATTTCATTCTCAGGCTCAAATTGTATGTGTGGATTTGTGAACAAAACCTTGAGTTGAGCATGAGTTTGTACTCAAATACCCTTCGTAATCTCAGAGCATGGCCCCTGGTCCACAGAATGATTGTAGCCGTAAGAGAACTTCATGTTAATGTATTGGAGTTACGACTCGCGTAGCGCTACGATCGTTATGTTGAACGGGCGCCAGGTCCAAAAGTTACGAAATTCTTTTGAGTGCGATGTCATGCTCAACTCGAAGTTAGTTCAATATTCTCCATACAAAATTTGAGTTTGACCATGAAAAGAAATGGGACTCATAATGCTTCGTAACATCGTCATCATCGGGACCGGAGGTCAGAACTGGATAACCGTTACTTCCGCTTGGCTCCGAGAAGCTGGAAATAGCAACTCCCGTCTCTGCGACCATAATGCCAACACGAACTCGTAGATTATATCTATAACTTTTGACACTGAGTATAAAGAACAGGGAACTTTCAGTGGGTTTTATCTACAACTAAAATACAGTTATCGAAAACTTCATTGGTGAAAATGAGGCTGACTTTCAAGATCGATAATACAAGTGGGTACTTTGATCTCAGCAGTGATGGTCTACAAATGGGAACTTTCAAGTTGATGGCCGGCATTAAGTTGGCACAGAAGAAGCCATGAATAATGTCTCTTATGCAGCCCAAGGTGAGCCATATTGTTATGACAATATGCACGTGAAATCCATTCCGCGTGTTAAGCACTTCCGTTATATCTGATATTAATTCCTTTGCATTACCGGTTTATCATTATATACCATAAAAACACACGGAATAAGATTGAAATAACAATATGTATCTCAATGTGCTTGGCCTCGTGTAACTTTAATAATTCAGTTTATTTCTATGTCCGTGGTGAACGTGCATTTGGGTGGTCATTACACATAACACTGGATAATTTGGGAGATCATTACACATAACACTAAATGGGTGGCAGGATATCATGGTTGTGTGGATGGTCATTACACATAATACTGGAAGGTGGACATGCCTTTCTGGGGGAGGTAATTACATAGAGATATATAGTACGAGGACCCGGATGCTGTGTTGCTTGTCATTACACTAATACTGAAGGGGGTGACAGGGTGCTGTGGGGGGAAGTCATAATGCCCGAGGGGTGGCAGGTTGTTGTTGTTGGAGACGTCATAATGCTTGAGGGGTGGCAGGTTGTTCCGGGAGACGGCATAATGATTGAGGGGTGGAAGGTTGTTCCGGGAGACGGCATAATGATTGAGGGGTGACAGGATGGTGGCTGTAATTTCAAGGGCCATCATTAAAGAGGTATTGTAGAAGGTGCTCGGGGAGATTTCAAGGGTCATGAGAGGGTCTACTTACAGCTCGACAAAGTGTAAACTGTTCACCAAACTCCAGTTTGCACTGTTCGTTTACGGACCAGTCCTTGCCTATAGGCTGTGATATCTCTGGTAAGTCTTCCAATTGGAATGGGTCATCGTTAAGGCAGTACAGATAGCTGATACAGAGAGGTTAGAGCAATGGTCAATGTCTGTTGGCTTTACTCGATTACTTCGGTGCTTATTATGCAATCTACACTATCAGAATAAGTACGAGGAGCATTGCAATGAACCTCATGTGCATGTAATTTAAGAGGTCGATTATTAATTCCATGAAGAGTTCTTTATGCCAATAGCAATACATTCCTCTGTTGGTTCAATATATTAATGCTCTGTTCGTTCAATATATGAATGCTAGTTAGCATATAAATATAAAAACAAATGCGATTCTACTTTATTATTAATGAATCTACTTATATTATTATTGGAATATTTTAAGCCCTCAGCTTATTTTAATAACATTAATATAATCATGGTTTGGGGACAATAATGCATTGATGCAGAATCAGCTTACTCTATGACGGACTTCATACGTTCCTGGCTGCAAATTGACCACCAATAGTGGTTCAACTTGGACTCCACAAGAGTCGCCATTATGGCTGTGCGGTATTCGCGTCCATGACAACGATTGCCATGGCCATCGTGAAACAATCCAAATCTACAATTGGCCACACGATGGTTAATGTTATACAAAAGAAATAGAATCATATATATTTGAGAATAATCTTAAAATAAAATTTGTCACAAATATAGGGTCATCATTATTCTATTATAACTAAACATTTTACAAATGATATCATCAAGAAACAACATATAGAAACATTGTCGGTTCCACTGTAATAACTTCATTTGAGTACTGGAACTTGAAGGTATTTATTTAATTGGGGTTTAGAGCCGCTTTCAAGATTCTTTCTCTTATATCACGGCTTGTCAGTTTAGGGCAGGAGGAAACCCGCAGCATCTGTAGCGCTGAAAGTTGCAGTAAACCTGCGAGCGCCGGCTGGTACAAACAGCGCATCCTATCAATATCGCGTCCAACATTCTAACACAGCATTAACACCCGCCCGGTTTTGTGTAGACTAAGTGATTCATTATTATAACATTCCTTACACTACTATGTTGTATACATCTGTAATTAACATAAACACGTCACAGATTGATACCTTAAAATGTTATTTTGTAAGTTTTGCCACGTGTTTTACTTACGTTGTGTACGTGACATTGATACTCACACGTGCGCCATCTCGTGGGCGATGACGAAGGCGGAAGTAAATCCTTCATCTCGGATTGCGGCACAGCTTCTGATGGGATTACATAGACCAGTGATAGGAGCATACCCTGCGAACGAGAAATCACGAGAATCCTTCACTGTGGGTGATTGCGACACAGCTTCTGATGGGCTTATATAGACCAGTGATGGGTGCATACCCAGCGAGCGAGAAATCACAAGAAAAGTCCACTGCGCGGCACAGCTTCGGATGGGATTGCTCATACCTGTAATAGATCATACTCTGAGAACGAGAAATCATTACCATATTCATCACATTGTGTCACTGGTTGCGAGTTGATATTTTTGTGTTACGTCACGTCCGTTGTTACTGATGCTATTCAATAGTACACCAATTAAATAGTAGTAATTAATGTGTTAATGGCACCATCTGTCTTTAAGAGAAAAAGCATCATCAAAAGTAGATGGAGAGTTCACGGATATTGAACTCTTAAAGGCGGCAATAAATCGGTACTCTGAAAGATTGTACTTATTACAAATATTTGTATGTGTATATACCGTGTTTTCAGACAGAGCACGACTGTATCAAAACATGCATTTCAAGAGAGAATCGTGGCCTTCATAATGTATAGCACTTAGAAGTTAAGCTTCCCCAGTATTGCCATCGAGTAGTTTGCGGCAGGAGTAGCTTCTCTTGATGGTACGAGCGGTGTCCCGAATGGTATTGAGATGCCATCAGAGAATGTAGTTTTGATGAAGAGGCTACAGCTAATTCATCTCTGAGAATAGAAGGACCAGACTAACACACACAGAGTTCTCGTCATGCAATGTGCTTCTAACCTGCCAGAACCTCCCAGAACTGTTGGCGGTATGCTAATGTTTAATACTACAACAGTTACAACGGTTTTAGTGAGTTATCGGATTATTGTTTCCGAAAATTGTTGTTACAACAACGTTTCCTTTGCATTTGAGATTCACAATTCCGTATATTACATAAGCACATTATTTTCTTTAAATGTTTAATTGTACTAGGAAACAGAATGCATGGAAACTTTCAAAACACCAGTAAAGTAAGTGAATATTGTTAAACTACAATTTAATAATACAATAACTGTATAAAGAGATTAGTAGATTGCACACAGAGGGGACAAGAAGGACACGTGAGCAATATGTGTAGTATACTATCCACAAGTATTGCGCGTGTTTGAAATTACAGGTGTTGTTTTCCATTCCTTCCTTGAGGCCTCTAGCATTGCAATTGCTTTCAGATTGTACAGCTATAGTAAGCTAGCACGATGCATTCCTCTTATAGAGATCGTAGTATGTGTATTATCATCGTTAAGATGTGTCCCTGTTTGTTTATACAAAAATACCGTTTTAACTTGTTTGAAATCTAGTTAACAGCTGATACATTGCAAGACAGCATTTCTCAATTTGTTCTTCCCATTTGCACGCTGTACTGATTGTTGTACAAGTTAGACATCCTGGCCTGCTAAAAGACAAGCGCTCCGTAATTGACTGTATTTTTATAAAACAACATGTTCGCTAAACTGCACTAAATGGCGTATTTGCTTGCGTCTCTGCCAGCAGTAACATCAATTAGCAAGATGTCTGACTGGGGAAGTGCAACGTTCCGCCATAAATAAGCCACTTGTTAGCATACAACATGACGTCACTACAGTGGAATGTTCACGGTATTCTCTGTGCAGTTAAGTGTCGTTAAGACCCGGTACAAATTACCAAATTTTCCAGAGTACTTGTTTTCGTTCGTTTACAATTGCTACTTTTGAGACATTATCTTCAATGATCTAGCTGTCATCCGCAAGCGCTTATAGTAACTGCGTCACGGTACTACACACGAACCGCAGCTGATACAGACGAACCATGTAAATAGCTGTATTGATAGATATATGTTTGTCTGCTTCCATATATCCCCTGTGTATGAAGTTGGTCTCAGTGGCGAGAAGCTACTTATATCTTCCTGGCAGGATTTGAACTATGATCAACGGGGTCAGATTGTTCAGGATGTCGCCATACCAGACGGTATCACGCGAAGAAGCTAGTAGAAATCATGGCTGACAGTGTGCTTCCCACAGAGAAGAACAGGGGCTTGTCCTAGAACACGGACAAATGATGTATATAGATTTTTAATGGCTAAATTATTTTGACAGATTTGATTGTCATACAATAAGTCTAGACTGTAGACGTTTCTAGTATTTCATCCTTCCATTTACGTGGATTTATATTCGCGTTAGGTCAGGCAAAATGATGAAAGATGTGAATTAATATTCAGGTGACAACCATCTTCTATTTTTATTAAATTACGCCTAATCTCCAACGTTGAGAGAGAATTGTATCTACTTACATAGGGAACAACCCCTAGCTTGTTTATGACCAGTCGCCTTTAATATGCTCAGATACTGTGATTTACATAATATGTTTTCTTTCCTTATGGATTAATGTACCTGCATTAAAGGCATACGATGACTTATTTTGAGAATAGTTTTGAGATAAATATGTCATTTGAGAGGAATGCAAACCTTTAGTGTATTCCGACGCGTATGGCATTCGCATTATATAATATATTGTAACGACACATAGTTCCGGTCTGCCGAAATCGTCGCCGTCGGAAGACGACCGGAAAAAAACATTCAACTAAACAACGATATATAGCACTACATTTGGGACGTTTCTATGACATCTTTCAGCAGGATAATGTCAGGATAATGTCATCGCTCATACTGTGTACTTCAAGTAACATGGATTCTGGACTAAAGAAAATGGTAATGCGAAGAAGAGAAGTAAAGTTATTTGTACTTTCAAGTTATTCAGAATCCTTGGTTTAGCCTATTGTAAAGTATATCATAGTCATCTAGTAACGGTATTTGGGCTAATATATCGTGGAACACATAGCTTGTACATATGAGAGATACCGCACATAATACTGGCATTCTCTGTTAGCCTTGTACGTCATGCTCTGTTTCTCGAATATGAACGTTCAGACTTTCTTGTTTACTTGCATATATTTGATTTATCCGGAAATTCAAGAAAAATCTCAAATATTTGTAACTTGGCTGTTTGTTGAAAACTCGTGTCTGTACAGAAGTAAGTGCATGTAGTTCAAATACACAGCATTATGCCTTTAATAACTAAAAGTCGGCAGTACTTAGGAAACACAGTCAAGTTTGAGTAGGTTGGTTGGTTTGGGGTTTAAAGCCACTTTCAAGATTGTTTCACTCACATCATGGCTTGCACATGTACTGCTTGTACTAGCTTGCATATGCACTGCATGTAACTAGATTTCCACATGTTTTTATAGTACTAGTTAACTTGGAATATCATACTGCAGATAAAACATGGACACCCCAATCAGAACCGGTCGTATACTTGTTCCGAGTATACTAATTCCGAGTATACTGATTCCAAGCCGACCAGTCCTTTTAAAAGGAATGTCAGAGCATATAAATATAGCGCGAAGAGCACGCTTTCGAGCATGGATCTTTCGCAACTGTTTGGGAAACTGATGTATGCCTAATGATCATTTTATCTCACTATATAAAAATAATATAAGTATATAAGTATAAGATAATACTCGCTCGGTTCGCGAAAGGGTCGTACTATACCTGGCCCTAAAGTGCGGTGTACGCCATGCTTTACCTATAGCAGGAAGTGACGTAAACATCGACTAACGCTTAGACTTAAACAGTACGAACCTTTCATGATCATAAAACGTAGGTGTTCCGATTAATAAAAATGACTTATCATACAGTAATAAAACTACAAGGTTGCCTCCGTCATTCAGAACCTACCTGCTGGACCTAGATCCTCTCTGGTGAGGAGTACTGCGATGTCGTGGGTCTGTGGGTCTGACGGCTTGTACAAATACATCGCCCACTCACAGAAGTTCCTCACTGACTGGTAGGCATTCCTCGTCACCGTGATCCTGTCAGCCTGGTATCAACAATACAGACCATAGAAGAACATATACCCTTACCCTAACTCTAATCGTAACCCTAACCCTAACCCTAACCCAAACCCAAACCCAAACCCAAACCCAAACCCAAACCCAAACCCAAATCCAAACCCAAACCCAAACCCAAACCCAAACCCTAACCCTAACCCTAACCCTAACCCTAACCTTAACCTTAACCCTAATCTTAACCCTAATCCTAACCCTAGCTTAACCCTAACCCTAATCCTAATCCTAACCTTAATCCTAACCCTAACCTTAATCCTAATCCGAATCCTAACATTAACCCTAATCCTAACCCTAATTTTAACCCTAATCCTAACCCTAATCCTAATCCCAACCCTAAGCATAACCCTAACCCTAATCCTAACCCTAATCCTAATCCTCACCCTAATCCTAACCCTAACTCTAGCTCTTTGGCTATGGTACATATATCTTCAGAATTCGTTGAGCCGTATGTAAACTAAATTGTATGTGCTTCCAACATAAATAAGTTCATATTTATGTACTGGAATATGGTGTTAAAACAAATTACATGTAAATATTATGATACTTACGGTTCTTGAATTTAGAAATGTGAGTCTCACTAAAGAAATATGTATGTCCACATCCAAACTGGAATGTCTATAAATAGAATTTACCTGAAAGAAAATATGCAGTGTTGAAAAGCCGCGCAATATGTTTAAAGTAATGATTGATGTTGTTGTATTCTGAATCAGCACCATGACATTAATATATAGATTAACATGAATTCAAACATAACATTTTCATTTTCATGCAGTGTTGATACAATTATAAATAACCGCTATCGATTCATACCTTTTTGTTTAGCTAAGTAAACATTACGATCACGTTAACACAGCGTACGTTCTTACTAGGTAAAATATACGGTACGTTATAACTGTAATAGTAAAATTGGACTAAGTGTTGCTGTACTGCGAAACTTACTATATTAAGAAGCGTCATAACGTAAGCCTTGACCCTGTCTTTTCCAACGACCTTCACCGTAGATGGCGCCACTGCCATGAAGACCTCCAAATGTTTGCTGTTTCTTCTGGCTGCTCGCTTCTTCCGCCAGTGGGCGTCTATCTGACCGTCATCGTAATCTGAACATTGTTAAGAAATGCGACACAGTGATGGGTTAATTACTACGAGCACTCGCGAACCTCTCGTATGGACTGGAGACAATAACGCTGTCTTAGGTCGCCATGAATACCGTTCTACAGAACAATCGTAGCACTACGAGTCGTAAACTGGTAACTCCTAAACAATTATTTGGCGTCACGACTAGAGCCTTACGAACGAACGTTCTGCGGAACATGTGCCTGATAATTATGTCAGTATCAGTATACGAGACCCTTTACAGGAGGGCTAGGATGCTGTGGTGGCTAAAATAGTTTTGTGAAAGGGTGCCCAGCGTACAAAACAGTTTAACTCTTCTGCAACCTCAATGTTGTAGGCTGTGGATTATAGTATGCCATTCTGCACGGTGATCGCCTAGATTATTTGAAATATAGTTATTGTTTGTATGGTGGTGTTGTATGTGGTTTAGTATTGTTTGTATGGTGGTGTTGTATGTGGTTTAGTATTGTTTGTATGGTGGTGTTGTATGTGGTTTAGTATTGTTTGTATGGTGGTGTTGTATGTGGTTTAGTATTGTTTGTATGGTGGTGTTGTATGTGGTTTAGTATTGTTTG
>JAUTBT010078265.1:0-13094 GCA_032361225.1 Lepetodrilus schrolli | reverse complement strand
ACCTACCTTTCATTATTTTACATAATGCGTAGGAATTAAATGCGGCCATACGCCAATCGCATTTTTCGCATTAATATTATGCTCGCATTAATTTCCTGATTTACAGTATAACACAAGCTCTGTACAGAATAATTCAACGTGCAATGCATGAGAGTAGTATTTTACTGTATGTTTATAGTCAGTTTGATATATTGTTACTGTTAGCCAATACAGCGAAAACAGATCATATCAATATGACCTTGGCCTAATAAGGTCAATTACCAGAACCTCAGACTAAGTCAAGGTCGTCAAAATGGCGTGTCAGTATCATGAATGCTAGAAACACCACTATCACGGTGCATCCATAAATGTTTGCCAGACGACAAGTTTCTTCAAATTTCTTCAAATATTGACTCTCATTACGTTAGCGGCGATCTATAGACATTACAACATGAATATCACCCATGAACACCTACGAGTTCGTTTTTTTAAATAATTACTTTATTTTTCAAATTATTTAACAGATACATGTCACACAATTCCCAGTATGCATGACCATAGAGCATAAAATAAACCATATATTGCATAAATAATTTATAGTTTGAGGGTATCATGATCATATGATAAAATCTTCTTGGATGAATATAACGGTCTGCCAATATGTATAGTTCGTGTGTAAATATTCGCAACCTGCCGAGAATTGTCTTTGCTGCATGGTTACATGTCGTAACCTTTCCTTTAATATACAACGCGTCTGAAGTTATGGGATAACGTCGGGGCCATAACTTGACGTGATGACGCCATTATGGTGTGATACAAAATGGCCGACCAAGCTGCACGACAATTTTAGTGTCCAAGCCAATTTCTACGCATCATTAAACATAAATAGTTTTAGCATAAATCCCCAGACATTGACGCACACAATGCTTGTATTGTGTTCCCTCAGAGGAACTCAACAGACAATGATTCCATCCCTTTCTACTGGAATACCGTCTGAAAATAAATATAACTGAAACGAACCGCAATTTCCCGGTGCAAACATAAATTCCATACTTCGTCTCCAGACAAGAATACCCTATAAATGATTTCAGATATTAATATTTGGATAAGCTGTAAAGACAGGGCTCGAATATCAATTTCGTGGTATACGTATATGCTATACGTCTGAGTCATACAATAAAGAGGACGGAACGCTGTGTTGGTGAAATTCCTACCTCACTAAACATGTACAGGGCGCATGATTTACATAAATTCCCCTAGTGACTATAAGTATGAAAAAGGTTCCAGTTGTCTGCCCTTTATTTGTCTGTCGGTTAGATACATTACTTTCTTACAAACTTTCACCAAACCTCACCTCGTTCTCATTCTTGTACATTTCATGGGCCGTTTCGCTCGCGTTCAGTTCTAATCAACTACGATATCATTTCACATGCATAGTGATAACAACCGAGCTGGATATATAGAGTGTATAAGTAGTCATTTTAAAGTTATTAAATCACTCAGAAATAGGCTATGTACATCTATAATTCATTATTATTATTATTTATTATTATTATTATTGTTGTTATTATTATTATTATTATTATCGTAGACTTTAACTTACTTGGCTTGAGGATAATGCTGCTAACCATTCGTCGTATACATCGATATTCCGTTCACGTTTTAATTACCGGTGAGATACGGTTAACATAGTAGACACGTCTCCACTCCAATGAGAAAAACGATTCATTTGCTTCTATTTCCTGGCATAGATGGTATCTGCTTGACCACTGGACGCCCAGGCAAATTAAATCTCGACGGACCAGTGGCCGAAATATGTCAGGACCACCTCCGACACACAAACTACAGATTGTAATCACCTAGCGTATCAACATTCTTAATCAACGACAGCGCGTGACCCAGTTTATTCTCTAATTAATTTCCCCCCCCCCCCTCTCCAAAAAAAAACAAACAAACATACAAACAAAAAACAATTACTAACGAAAGTGTCAATGTTCTATTCTTTTGTTTTGCTCGATGACGTTAACGGTGTTCCTGTATGTAGTGTCTCGTAAGCCAATGTATGGCTGGGTGGCAGGACGTTTGATAACCTTTTATAATGCCTCTTTTTAAAAATATTCCTGCCATGTAACACTTTTAATAAAACATTTCTGTCTGTCTGTCTCTCTGTCTGTATATCATTCGACAGCAAGCATGGTGATGACTTTACATATACGTGTATCATCAACTTTTACAAATAAATATAAAAAAATGTCAGTGTCATGTATTGCATTAGTATACTTAGAATAGACTATTGAAATAAAATCTAATCAGGAATGATGTAGAATTGCATTCCTTAAATTTCAAATTAGCAGCAGTCTGATTGGTAAGGGCATCGCATGACCGTACAATAAATAATAAGGATAACCTATATAATATATAATTTTCGAGATGTCGCCAAGTTGTTACGATTGATGGCCATTATCCCCTGGGAATCCAATACTCTACCGACTTTGGTACGAAATGCGTAACACCGCTGGCCCAAACCAGTAGGAGCATTTCACATCACATTCTGCTACATGTGAAATAATCTTATTCAATTATGAACTACATCGCATGCTAATACAAGTGTCAGCGTATTTGATATAACAGCCTGTCGATATGCTATGGGTGACGTCCGAAAGTTGTGTACTTAATTATTTAATTTGCATCAATTAAATGCGACCATACGCCGATCGCATTCTTCCAAAAAATATTCTGCACGCACTAATTTCGTGATTTACAGGATCCTGCGCAGGCATCATTCACCACAACGGATGCACATGGGTCCTACTACGGACGGATACGTAAAATGATCTTTGACATTTTTAGCTGTGATAAATCTGTATATTTCTTTAGCTTTATATCGTAAATAATGTCTATGTAGGACATAGATGTATTTGATATTTAAAACAAACAACGCTATCAGACGGTAACGTCGAATTTACGTTCCACAACGTAAAATGTCATGTTCCTAGTTATGTGTCTTGTATTGGCAAGACATATTATCCCCTTAGGAATCCTTGAAAGGATATTCGAATTTTTATTTTTGATGTGTATGATCATGAACGTTCTTAGCAGAAAGCCAGTTAGTAAGCTACGGAATACATCAAGGGACACCCTTTTGACGTCGGGATTTGATGGAACGGAATCCTACTGCATATCTGGTGTACGATTCCTGGAAAGAAAAATCCCGATAGAAATCGCAGGCGCTGTCTCGCCGTTTTTGTCAGAGAGTCAGCGAGAGGTAATGGAATAAGTGTATATGCGGATCTTGGGACGCCGATGGGTGATATGTTGGGGCAGCGCGCCGTCTCATGAGATAACAATTAGATTAGATTGGTTTCGACCTGCGTGAAGATGAAGATGAACGTCATTGCATTAAGGGGATGGGGTTATAGTAGGGATATCCAATAAATGGGAAACAAGTAGGGCGAAGTCTTTGCACAGTCATGAGATATTTAGACTTGTTAAGCAATATAGACTATTCTGTAAGAGCATGAAGCAACATTCGCTTCCAATAAAAACAGCTAGGTCACTTTGTAATGTATGTTGAATCTCTGACGGAATGTTTGTCTTATTACTGTACGGGGATGGTCAAGGGATCAGGCATAACTTTTATTCACCCAGGCCGAGAACCTCGGCACATGACTATGAGGTACAAATATAAATTACAAAAAGGAACATGGCAATTTGCTAGGAAGGTTTTCGTTTCATATGCTATGCTAATATCATAACAGTGATACGTAGATACTTGGTGGAACGGTTCTGTTTACTTCTATTACGCCAGTGCGGTTGAGCCTGCTCGTTTTAACGATATATCCTGCTTCCATCTACCTGTTTGAAACAGTAGACATGTGTGAATGATGGATACAGTAGTATTATGGAAAGTAAAGCAATCCGCTCATGAACGTTCCATTGAATCTGGCACTGTTATGGGAGTGTTCGTCATCAATAACGCAGTTTCAAACTAAGATATGAATAGTATTTTCAGCTGAAATACATACATAAACACACACACACACACACATACACACACACACATAAACACACACACACATACACACACACATACACACACACTCTCTATATATCTCTTGTTTCTGTCTGGTTGTGTGTCTTTCTCTCTCACACACACATACACACACACACAACCACACACACACAATCACACACACACACTCTCTCACACACACACACAATCACACATACACCCACACACAATCACACACACACACACTCTCTCTCTCTTCCTCTCTCACACACACACATACACACACAATCACACACACACACAATCACACACACACACACAATCACACACACACACACTCTCTCTCTCTTCCTCTCTCTCTCTCTCTCACATACGTACACACCCAATCACACACACACACACACACACACACACACACAGAAAGTCACACACACACATACACACACACACACACACACAGTCACTGATAGGTCACGTCCAGGGTCCAGTTGGACGACGATCTCGTAGGCTACAATAGTTGTAGGGACTTACAACTGCCGTTACGATAGTTGTAGCGCTGTCTTATTCAGATAGCCTACAAGCGCTTCGTGCAACCCAATTCCAATTGTAGAAAACTCTACAACTGGACTTACAACTATTGTAGCGCTACAAGACTGTCGTGCAACTGGGCCCAGATAGGCGTCCTACTAACAGCACCTCATCAGTTCTCAGTCACTGAAATAGTTCCCATGTGTACACGTAAATGTGTAGTTACGATGTCAGTGTTGATGCCAATCCAGAATATTAACTGTAGCGTAAATTCACTCTAGTTCTTCATGGAAAGGTCAAAGAGCTATATAAAACACTATCCCTGTCGGAGATGACTAACATCACTGGCGTCGTTACAACACTATAGTACCTAAGTCACAGCACCAATACGTAGATCTTCCCAGAGGCTCTACCTCGCCGTGGTATACTAGCTCGTCAGTAACTGAGTATAAATTAAAGTAGCGTGCAGAGTTCTAGCCTTCCGTAGTAGACTTAAGTACAGCACAAGTATCTAAAGATCAAACGTGTAAAACCCACGGTAAACTCTAATAGAGTACGTACTATATAGAAGAGTAAAATAGTATCCCGTAGTTACACATAATACTAAATAACTGGGTTCTGCTCCACAGGACGATCGTACAGCTACGAGAGTCGTATCTCAAATTACGAGTTACGACTCTCGTAGCGCTATGATTATTCTAAGGAGCGGAACCCAGGCCCACTCTTCAAAGAACGATTGTAGTGCTACGAGAGTCGTAACTCCTTAGCAACTCCAAGTTACGACTCTCGTAGTGCTACGATCGTTCTTTGGAACGGGACCCAGGTTTATTGAAGGCATGAAAAAAAACCTTTCGTTTGCGATAATAAAGTGCTCTTTAACTTGAATATGTGACAAGCCTACACGATTGCAAAACCTAAACGATTGTCACGTCAGTCACGTGACCTGTTAGTGGTATGAATGAGATGCAATCTCAACAAACAAAAAATTCGAATCGGTACATTGGAAAGTGGATCAATATATATTTGTTGAAGATATAAAAAATAATAGGTTACAAGGATAAACATGCATGATGCTGTTAGCTGTAATTTGAATTAATTAAAATGAGGTAAAGGAGTGTTAATTGCAGAATTGCAGTCTTGTGCATTATGTGATGATGTATTTGTTCAAGTATTACAATTAATTGACAGTCTATACATAGAGGATCTCATATGAGTGGTGATATAGTTAATAGTTAACAGTTTAATAGTCCATTTATATAGCGCATGACTTCATGCTAATGCATGCTCGAAGCGCATTATGGATCTGTGTACATTCAATCTCCTTCTCAACTCCCTGGGGATCATACAACCCAAGCTGCCGTTCAAGGCGCTACAAGGTTATCATTCAAATAGGTCATTAATAATAGTAATACCTTTCACAAAACAAAATAGTTGTTAATATAAAAATATTCATGTGTGACTATGGGTAATACTCCATATCATAAAATAAAAATAATTATTAATGTACATGCAATAAAATGTAAGTGCGACCTAACATTTTTATTCTACACAGGTAGGCTGGGCTGTATGTCCAATGAAAAATAATCAGCAAATTTGAACCAGGAAGTAGAGCATATGTTACATATTTATCTACACTGTCGATAGCGACAGCACATGTTATCAGCAATTCATAGTCCCTCACATATGTACTTCCATTCCTACCAACTCCAGGACAACCAAGATACACAAAGCAGAAATATGGACAAGTTTTGTTACGCAAACACTTGCCAGCCTCCAAACAATGAAACCTCTCGTTGACAGTCCTACATATGTGCTTAAATATAGATCTAGCTCATCTGATAATCTCTTGACACTCTAAGAGACATTATAATATATACTCAACAAAATAAATTAAGGGCTGGCACATATATTGTGTGGAGGTTTTCTATTAAATAATTATTGAATTCTGCTTGAGGAATCTGGTGCCATTATTCTTCCAATGTGTCTGCAAGTGCTCAAAGATTACCTAGAACCTGTATACGTTTGGAAATTGTTTCATTGTAAAAATTATATGAAGCTAAATTCATATGGCCAAATTTAATTTTGTTGAGTATATATATCAATAGTGGGTTGAAAGAAAAAAAGATTATCCATTTTCCTTGAAACACATCACCTACCCCCTGGATCTATGCAATCAATATATTATATATTGTGACCTACTCTAATATTAGTAGTCAATACATAAAATTGGTTCACCTAATGCTAATAATCAATACATTAACCCTCAAAATGGTTACAGCCCACCGAGTGCTAGTCACAGTTGACTACAGAATAGAAATTCACCCAGACGGGATTTTCAGTTCAGAAACATCACGTAAAACATTATTCCACGTATTATTCTATAAAGAAACACTTCCTGATTTTAACCACTTGTTATTCCTTCCCCAAGCTCAGCTGTATAAATCAGTAGTTGTTTACTTTTGCCTTATCTAAAGACATCATGGCATATATTAAACCGAGAAGGGTTGTCGGCTCTACTAGTGTCACACTAGTGTCAGCCTGTCAGACATACCGCTATCCATATTACCAATCCTTTGGACTTGTGCCATTGCTTTTAGCCAGGAAAGGGTTAAACCCATCAGCTGACCATTGTCTTTTCTCTGGTCTAGAAGGATTACATGATTAACTCTCTCACTGTCAGGTTACTCGTAATTATGGCCTTGTGGGTCATATCCAGTCGCCACCAGCAGTACAAAGGTTAAGTACCAGAATCCAATCACGATGTACATAGTGATGTATCAACATGATCAAAGAAAAGACTGGTGATTGCAAAGCAGAGATGAAAACAAAACGTGTTACACCAATTAAGGAAAGTAAATTGACAAAAATAGAAGAATGACTAATAATTAATCATCAATTCGAAATTATATGTATTTTAATTGAATTTATATAAATACGCTTTTTTATTAAAAGTAACTTGCTGCAAACTTGCTGCAAACTTGCTACATTTCCTTATAAATATCAGTAGTTTCGTACAATTTATATAAAAATAATTCACTGCAACAAACAAAGGTGTCTTCAGTTTCCAGCACTCTTAAACTGGTGACAAATGTATTTTCCAGTTGATAATAATTTTGAGGTGACAGCTCATAGTGAAAAAAAACATTTAAATCACATTTATTTCTGGGGCTTCCCTCAAGTTTCCACATTAAACTATAAAAACATGCAATAGAGAAAGTCTTAAAGATGATTTAAACACATTCCATTTTTATATCGGAGAAAATATGAGACGTCGTAAGAAGAGAATATCACTCCTGAAGGCATATGATGAAAGAATAGAGGACAAAAAAAAATCAACAAAGTTCACATATATACAGACAAGATTCACACATCCAGCACCATTCCTGGGTTAAATCACAACATAATTTGCGTATTGTCCAAATTTCTAAGAACGATGAGAGGCAAGAACTGTAAAAAAAAGAAAATAATAATACAAATATATATATATATATATTTAAATAGAGATATTTGCACGCTACTTCCAATGGTTCTCTATATTATTGAAAGTCATTTTCAATAATTTTTCATGCTTCTAGGGAGAGAGAAAAAACGTTTTTACTTTGCAAAATATTTCCATATGTAAGATGTTTTCTTCGCAATAACTTCAGAGTACAATCTAGTTGCGTTAAGCTTACGCATCGAGAAAATATTTCAAGTAAACATGTAAAACTATATATATATATAGATCATAGATGTCCATTTATAAATTCCATACATTCCAAAGCTCTTGGTTAAAACCAAATCTACAAAGCGTTCCGACAATTTACATAAAATTCACGGAAACATTCGCATTGAAATCCATACGGGTGAAAAACGTTTTGCAGATGTATGAATGCAAGTGATTTATTGGTCAGATAATACAGTTTATCATGTTTATAGGCTAAAACATGATAAATATCTTTCATTTTATAGCAGAATCTGTGTGAACATCGTTTATGGTCTACATCGTTTAAAAGCAGGAACACCGAAACTACATCCAGTGGGGGGAGAGTGTAACTCCAGGGGAGTAACTCTTCCCGATGTTCCTTTGCTCATCTTGGAGGGCAATGGCCCTGCATTTCTTTACATCAGGTACACAAAGCAGTGGCCTGCCTACATATTTCAGCAGAAAACCTGGGGTGGTACCTCCCGGTATTTCTTTTTTATGGAATATCGGGATGAAAATAGCACCAGGACCACTGACATATGTGGCAGAATTGGGTTGAAGTTGTTAATCTCAAACAAAGTCTTAATAACGTAGATCGGAACCCATGGAGAAATATATACATATATTAGGGCCATCTGTCAGACATATCAGATTGCACTATTGCATTGCGTTTGTTTCAAAATTGCATTTTCTTTGGGGAAATTGACTCACCATTTTCAATCTCACAAGGCTGGGTAAACAACCTCATTATTTAAGTACATTACTCTTTTTTTAAACATGCCCATAAACCAAGTGTGCATTTTTGGGTAATAAATAATTTTCAATCAAATTTGATTAAAAATCTTGTAAAACTATTTTTTTAAATTGACATTCAATAATCATATCATTATGTGTACATTAATTGGCTATGGGACTATCTGCACAATTATCAACGATTTGACTCCTATTCCATAAAAGAAGCAACATAAACAATCTTTGATATCTTACTCTGAATGAAGCATAAAAAATATGTAACGTTATTCAGACATCCTTCTTTGGAAAGAAAAGACCAGTAATCCTTTCAAATATATAAAATTATAATCAGACTATTATCGCAATAAGTTTAGGTCTGAACACTTTTGATGATTCAAAGTGTGAGTTAATCCATAAATAGCCCTGAAGATGAATTCCCTGCCACCCACTGGTGTTAACAATTTCCTTGCCACCCACTGGTGAGAACAATTTCATGTTATGATACTGGGTTTCTTGAAGAGACACCCCAAGGGCCCTGAACTGTGGAACCGGCAAAGGGCTAAGCTTTTCTGGAACTGTTCTGACCCCTATGAAGAACTCCAAGAACCATTCTGACCCCCAAGGAACAGCTACAAGATGTACCAGATTGGCAGAGATCACATAACAGTAATCCTGGGCTTTGCAATGGAATTGTCATGAACATGGTTACATTATTGTCATGCCAACCAACCTGACCAATGAAAACTATCAGATATTAACAAAAAGTATGTTATCATGCAAACATCTACAAAATTAGTAAATATTCAGCAAATTGAATGTCAACATCATTGGACTTCACCCTGTATCAATGTCTACCAAATGGTGTGTTCATTACGTAAAAATAATAGTATATCAGTATACACTGTAATGTCTTCATTTTGCAAGAATACTCCCTGAGGAAAATACATTGAAACATGTAGGAGGAATATTTGGTATCACATTTTTAAAAAGCTTTTGAATAACTAAGCAATATATTTACAGAAACCCTGATTGTAATGTTGGAAGATCGTTTTATTGAAATCTCAATACTACAGTAAACAGTGGTCAATATCTGGTGCGACCACCACATGCATCACAACCAGTACAACAACCTGGCAGGTATACACAACATTAATCGACAGATTGTCGCCCTTGGGATGTGCCGCCATTCCTCTTGTAGTGCAATACGCAGGTCAATGATACAGGCTGCAGTGAGAGAACTATCCTTCCCAAGACATCCCACAAATATTCAATAGGTGACAGATCTAGTGATTTTGCAGGCCAAGTGAGTAAGGTAATGTATTCATGGTCCATTAAGTTAAATGCAACGGGCCTTTAGATTTCATCAACGTATTGCTAACCTGTAGCCATTGATGATAACCAAATTTGATCTCATATTGTGTGTAATCCCACTCCATACCATTACACTGCCTTCCCCATATCAGTCATGTTCTTGAAAATGGTTCCTTTATTTTGTGTGCTTAGTATATATTATGATATTATATTATGATACTATGATATTTCTATGAACTGGGGGCACAGGGAATCAAAAAGATGGCAGAATTGGCTTAGAAAATTGTGCTCAAAATAAATACTGAAATCAAAATGTTAACCATCAATGTTGGAATTTAAAACTTTGATAAAAATACTTATTTTAAAACTAAAAAGGTATGACAGATAATATTGCACCTTGCAGGACACACATCTGATCAACAGAATCGGAGAGAGAGAGAGAGAGAGAGAGAGAGAGAGATATTAGAGAGAGAGAGAGATAACAGAAATGGTCTAATAAAATAGTGTTGAATATAAATATTTAAAAGATATAAATAGATGAAAGAAAGTCTTAAAAGAAGGCAAGTTTTTAGGGTTTCTGACATCCTATTACAAACCTTGATTAAATCATTCCCACAATTGCCATGCCTTATCTTAATCCTACCAGTAGGTCTTGTAGAACATCAGAGAACCATGTCGGATGATAATGTCTACAACCACTGCATGTTTTCATACCCTCGCCATCTCCCTTACACTCTGGACCCTGCTGGTTGGCGATATAACACAACCTTCCAGAGACGATTTCGGTCATGTCACAACAGAGCCTGTGTACACAGGTACCATGATCTTTGTGCCTGCCAGGCATGACCCCTTGACCTTTGTGGTCATTCTTAGTCCATGGATCCACCAGTGCTAACATTGCATCATGATAAACAAGCACCTTTTCTGTGCGTCCATGATAAATTACCTAATAATTCTAGAATTGTTTGAACCTGCTGGATGTTCCAAGATGGGATCATTTTGTACTTAACATGTTTAAAAGCTAGCTCCAAAACCATGGAATTACAATTACAATACAATTAAATACAATTACATTTAGTACTACTTCAAGATATATATATATTGTCAGGGCTCTACATTCACTTTTTGAGTCACTTGTCCTGTTGAACATGAAACTACTTGCCATGTAGGTAAAGGGGTTGTTAATCTGGGCTATTTCACTTGTCCGCATACGGATAATAGCTGTCTCAGACAATTGGACAATCCTTACTGTCGAATCCCGATATTTATTTTTTCAATATGCTTGTGAGTTGAAACTTGACATCACACACACATTTCAACAGAATATTTTAACAATTCTAACCAACAGATCTACATTTGTATGGAGTGACATACATTAGTTCACTTGTACATGTGTTTTTACCATCATATGCCATATGTTTCACTGTTAGCCTAGTAACTTCAAACACACTCACAGTATTAAGTCAGTCTGTTGCACAACTAAAGTAATATCACATCATTTCTACCTTGAACCATTAAAGTAGCAGCTTTTACAAATATATCCCAGTCACACACAAATATACTGAAGGTAAAATTTGAAAAAACACTGAACATGCCATTACATTTTACATCACCAGTATTTAAAGTCACTTAAAATAATACTATTTTGAGGATATTTTCATAAAGCATATTATTTTTAACAATTTGCCAATGGCTTTCTTGAAAAATAATTGTGTCCTTGATGTTTTGGAGCTGAGGTAGTTATAAATACCCTACCGAATGCAATGTATGCAATTAATGGGGAAATTGTTGAACTGTTGACATAGTAAAACACTAACAACAAGATCCCTTACATTGTCCTTTACTTTTTCTAACATTTTTCACAAACATTTTCTGTATTATCATTATGGTTTTGCTTGAATAACCATGATACACCCTATTTTTCAACATAACAAAACATGCTTACTTTTCACTTTAATCAAATGTACCTGTTTTAATAGTGGCAAACAACCCTCAGATATCAGTATTCTAAATGCTATATGATCAAAATTACCTTGTTTCAAGAAATATTACACTTTAAGTTGTACATTTGCCAGAAAATGCTGGTGTTGCTTCAAATTTTACCTTTATATATAGTATATAATATGTGCATTTAATACAAGTTCACATTTATATATTACAGTATTAAATAGCTACATGTTGTAAATGTGTGAGAGTGAATAGGTGAAGGGGTTTTACAAATTCGCAGTGGTCTGGCTATGGTGGGAGAGGAGCCTGCAATCAAGGGCACAAGTCAGAGATGTCATAATTAAACCAAGGATGATAATTATAATATGATGACCCACTACCAGTATGTGCATAAAGACATTGATGCCTAATCTTCCACAACTCGGTGATCGATGAAATGATCGGTGAATGAAATTCCCACCTGGTTAACATCAATAACCTCACCTAACATGAACCGTTTATCTCCTAATTAATTCATACATTTGTTTAATAATATGTGTGATTTTAAATTTCATTTCTATGTGCTGTAATTTAGTGTGCTAAATGTAAGGCTCCTGCTTTCAAGGTCATATGAAGGTTATGATACAAATTGCATGAAAGTTTTCGGCCGATAGATTTTAAAAGAGATAACCAATTTAGCACTGCCTGGCATTATGGAGACAGTGAGTGATAACAAAATGATGAGTGGTGATGACCATGATTTTTTAATATATTTTTCAATTGGGGTTTAGAGCTGCTTTAAAGGTTCAATGAGAGTGATTATGATTTTTGTTTTTTAATTTTGGGATTGGGGTTTTAAGTCGCTTTCAAGATTCTTTCACTTATATCACGACTTGTCAGTTTTTAGGGCAGGAGGAAACC
>JAUTBT010078254.1:0-13094 GCA_032361225.1 Lepetodrilus schrolli | reverse complement strand
AACATTGATTTCACAGTTAAATCTTTATGATGTGTAATTTTTCTTCTTAAATGACTTGAAAATTATATTGGGTGATAAATAGAATTTCACCCTCGTGTCTTGGAATATCAAATATATCACCACTCCTCGATGAAAGTTATTAATTATTAATAACTTTCACAATTCGTGTTGATATAGTTGATATAGTTGATATTCCAAGACACTTAGGCAAGATTCTCTATATATCAGTTGAAGGACAACTCAGTTCATTCTATCTCTTTATGGTTGGATACATTATTAATATTGTTCAGATGGAATTTTAGAATATCAATAAAAAATTAACTAAAACAATTTTATATGATAGTCAATGGGTGTATACCAGAACGCTATGAAAATACTAAAATACATTTAAACTTTGTTCTGTAAAATATTTAGTCTGTATTGTGTTTACACTAAGTGCAGTGAGTTATATTTGGTGCATTAATTTGCTGTCCTTCCAGTGTCTTGAAAGTGCATTACCAACTTCCCGATTCGTACTCTGGATCACGATGCGTTGTTTATTCTAAAGTTTTTTTAAATATTATATTAGATCGTTTTAATTAATTTCTCAATCGAGAAAACAACATTTATAAAAGAAATCCATGATTTCAGAGTGGATGTTACTATCTTGAACTCGTTCTAAAGCCAAATTTCTAAATCTCTAAATTTCCTTTGTTCTTCACTAGTAACCTCTAACTACTTACCTTCCAGCTTTGGTAACAATCATTTCAGTTCCCAACTCGTCGAATTCGTCCCACAGTGCCTTCATCTCTAACTGGACCGACACGTTTCCTAGTTTCAGATGGAGAGGTTTCTTTGGAGAATCGGACTTCAGAGAATTCGGACTACCATCTTTTTCCGGGCTCGAATCCAGTTCGTGTTTGGCGATGTCGGATTCGTGTGTGGTGGTGAGACGACATCCATGGATTTCCTGCTGGGTGTCGTACCGTGTAACATCGTACAGAGCGCGACCAGCGTTTGCATTCAGTAGACAGGCTGTGAACATTCAAGGAAGACGTGTACACAATATTCATAATACATAATACATAATTAATACACATTTTTATAGCGCAAATGTTCTGAATAACTTCTCAACTGCGCTTTGTGGAAATGACGTGAACAAGGATCATACATAAACTTCCTTAAAGAAGTGAGTTTTTAGTTTGTCTTGAAAGTGCACAGTTTGTGTAATTCACAGATGTTTTGTGGGAGACTGCTCCGTAGAAATGAACTGCAAACTGGAACGAGATTACTAGTATTAAACTGTTTGAGTACGATTTAATGCTCACGCTCAAATTTTATATGAGGATTTGTGAACAAAACTTTCAGTTGATCATGAAATCGTACTCAAAATAGTTTCGTAAATAAATCTTGGGGCTGGGTCTTTACATGTGGAATCGCATGACCTTAGGCTATGGGTTAGGAAAAGGAATAAATAATTTCACGTATGATTATGCCTCGACAAGAGTACAACATAGTATAAAATTACATTATAGAAAATTACATTATATGTCCAATCCACATTACCTATTTCAATAACAACAAAATAGATCAATAATGAAACGACGTTTTTTAAAGGAGGCAGCCCAATACCAACGTGTCTCTAGCCGAAATGGGAGACGCTCTAAGCTATTAACTTGCCATTTGTATTGCAGTGTGTTTAGTTCCGACTCAGTTTACATGTGATATATAAAGTATTGATGTGATAATACTCTTGAAAGGAAAGTATATGAATTTATTAACTTACATACCGGTATAAGAGGTTCTACAGCTTCCTAAGTAAAAGAAACACAATGGGCATTAATTTGTATTAAGTTTGAAATCATTAAAAAATATATAATTAAATATCATATAATACGTCACAATAGCAACAAACGTGGATACATTTGTAATTCTAACAGAATAGAACAGAACACCGTGACATTAATATCAGATGTCATAATCCTGTTGTCAATCCTCTTTCATGACGTATATATTTATTTATGTCTTGTCAAATGTCTTGTTTGTACTTTCATGGGAATAAACATGGTTTAAATCACATGTAGTGACATGGAGAAAAAAATAATAATGATTGTACAATTGGATTTGCACGTTAAAAAGTAAGGATACATGGATCGTTGATAGAAATAGATTTTGGATCGTTGATAGAAATAATTTCTGGAATTAATTGAGTAAACTTTTCTGAAGTTTTATATATTCCAATGTAAAGTATAGGGATTTATCAACGCGGTAATCATAATACACATTAGACAAAGCTTCCATTGCAACTATTCCGCCATGGTGATTTGTACTTGTGTAGGACGACTAGATGATGACAGACATTGTAGAAATTAATATGTTATGTCAGAAGACTATTTACACTGGGTTGGACAGAGCACCTATTTGTCGAAAGTTAGACAGTCATTGCCAAGCGCAAACCTCGTGTGTTTCAATGATGTGTTATTGTAACATTTGCGGTGTTGCTAGGTGGACAATGTACTGAAGTACTAACCCTAGACACGTGAAGTTTGGCTTCCAGGATTAATTTACTGTGGGAAAATATTTGTTACCACTCTAAAACTTAATCAAATGGTTTTAAATTCTATTTCAATTTTTTTCTCTTTTATCCCATGTTATCATTCTTAGTTTCTACTGCTATAAGCGCACATAGCACAAACAATGATGTATGCGGCGCTATGTAATTGCATGTATTCTTCTTCTTCTTCTTCATTATTATTATTATTATTATTATTATTATTATTTTATTATTATTATTATTGTTATTAATTCTTATTATTATTATTATTATTACTACTACGAAATGACATATTAACTTATATGATGACAATTAACTCTTCGGATTATCATCAGATTCAGTGACACTATATGAATTGATTATTTTAAAATCATTTTTTTAAAAACATTTCACAGAATAATTTGTATACTTTTCAATACAATCATTCTATTTTTAAAAACAACTCATTTCTGCAGACGACCGTCCTTTGAAAGAGGCAAATATTTCGTTCCGTCAGATGAAAATCGATTCATTGGTGATATTCTAGAATTTATGCTATTCACGATATCCGTCAACAGCTGGTTAACGAGCAATACGTTTGGGTGATCATGTTCTGAATCATCGAAATGCAATCTTATTAAGATTAATTCTTGGCTCGTTTCAGACTTTCTACAAAACGTTGTCGTAGCGGAAACGAACGATCTCATATTATTGCAATTAAATTACATAATCTTGCCTCTGCACCGTGTACTGTTACTGGCGACCACAAGATCGTCACTGTGTCAACATAGAATTAGTTACGTATAATTATAGGCGGATTGTTTGGTTTTCGTGAGACACCCAACTGGTTTTCACGTGCCATTTGACTCAAGCTTGTCGTCTCTGAGTGGACAGAAAAGCGCCATTTTATGTCACGTGACGTATTAATTGGTGGATAGTAGTACATCTATTACAAGCCTACAGCCATAAGAAAGTTGTAAATTAGGTGCAAAGATGCTTTCGATTATTTCAAAAGGTGCATGCAATAAACGAATTCGTGATTTTTGTGGAATATAATTTTTCATTTCACGTTAGGGACGTAACTAAAATTAAAGGCGATAACTATTAGAATTACTTTTCCCACCATGTTGTCATCAAGATTAGTCAATACTTTGATCTCCATATAAATAATCTCAGAAACTAAATATGCTCAGGAATTATATGAGTATTGTATAGGAATGCATACATAGACACTATAATCAAACGGTATCTCATGTTTCGTTTTTCTACTAAAAATATTATCTGAAAATATTTTAATAGATCGACTATTGTACTAAAGATAATAGGCGATTCATCGTCTCATTTGCGATATATTATGATACGTATATATGTAAAATAGATGCACATATTTTCTACACGTAGCTGTAAATAGGTTCTATCAATAACTATAGTGTTCTGATCAAAACTATGTATTTTATATATGTTAGTACGAATATGTGCCTACATAATAGTATTGTAAATTTGCTCATAGATAATCAATTGATTAAACACATTAAGCCATTACATACAGCCTAAATTTAAAACAAAATAACAGGAACCCGACGCTAACAGTTAGTTTAATAACATACGGCAATGCATATAACCTGCAGTGCAGGCCATTTTAACTCCATCATCACTCTGAAAAACCTGGATTGTTAATTGTTATACGTGCATCGTCTTTGTTGAAATCTGTTCTCGCTTTTAAATGCGAGGAGCATAAAGAAATGCGGCTTAATCATTCAGCAGAAATCGCCATAATAATATCACTTATGTAGGCCTATAGATACAGTAGCAGACAGTAATGTTTTTTGTCAATACATCATTTATTTTAAGTTTGTATACTAGAAATTGTGAACAAATACCATAATGATGAAACATGGAATGTAATTATAATGGCTAGTTCCGCATAATAATGTTAATATCCTTCCGCGAGAAATTGACTATAGCGTTGTTATTTTTAACACTGTCCTAAAATACAGTATTCATTAGTCCCTAGTTCACCCAAATAATATATTTGCCATGAGCAGTTAAGACAAATCAAGATTTCTGGGGAAGAAGTAAAACAAAAACATCAATCAGTTTAATTGATATACAAAATTAATGTTTTACATTTGCTCTGAAAGACTGAGCTTGGTCAAACTGGTCAATTGGCGTATCATACGTTATACGAATGATCACAAATTACTAATCGTGGAAAAAACTTATCACGTCAATCTTTGGAAGTCTTCAAGTTTTACATGCAATCTGATCATGACTCTGACGTGAGCCCAACTTCAAACCTGAGACCGCTGTTTGAAATAAGCATTGCAATGCCGTCCATTGTGCCACTGTTCATCAATATGTGTGTCTAAATTAATCTCAATTCCTGGTTTGCACCAAATACCCTGGAAGGTCCTGATGTCAAACATTCTTTAGATACCCCAATAGATAATCATGGTATCATTTTCAACGCCCTGGAACAGTGATTTCTATTCAATTTCTATCATTCTGATGATATCTATCGGAATCTGGAAATGTTCAAATGTTTTTTCTTTGACTATATGAATATGAAAGTACAAATTTCTCATCCAAACCATCAAACATGGATCGTCGAAGGTTTCTTAATTCTTAGTCCAATTATTATATATTTTTAAATTTCAATATACTGATGTGTACTATATAGCCAAATGAATAGCATCCTACAGTTTTCAATTTTCAACGATAGTTCTTTCAGAGAACCAAACTGGCAAGACAAGTTCAATAAATAAATATTAAATAAATACTAAGTATTATTAATTGTTTACGGTAATCTCAGATCTTTCTAAGTAATAAAAGCTCTGTGCGATGCATTTAATCGGATAGATCTATGCGCATTATTGGTTTAATATTTAAAACAATATGCAGATTTAAAGACTTGACAATTACCTTTTCGTTTGAAACGTCTGCAAGAATATAATACATTCAGATACAGCAGTAGACTAGCAGATCTTTAGTGTGCATTTAAATATGGAGTATCGTCGAAGTGAGATTTATTTTTGTATTTCTATGACTACATACATGTAAATATTAATCAGTTAATGTCTGCAAGAGATTTAATAAAAATCCAATAACATTCTCGTGAAATTATCAACGTTAACTGCAATCTCCCACTATGTCATGTATATATTTCAGAACACCAACCAAATTTCTAGACCGAGTCTTCAACAATGGTCGGAAACTGGTGCCTCGGCTTAGACCACGACAATAAATACTTACCTCGCGTGGATAAAATGGCCGCTGCTTAAATTTACGATACAGTTGGCAATTAGACACAGTAATAAAACACCCTCTAATAAATGATCACACGGGGAGAGGCAAAGGGATATCGCCATCTGTGTAATTAGGGATATTTCGTGTGAACATTGTCATTTGTATTTGGTTAATCTTTATTGTACATGGAAACAACTTCCAGTAGAAGATGACGGCAAATCCCACGGGATTTAATTTTTGTTTAAAGGACTAGGGTCATGAAATAGTTTGTGTTACACCTTGTTCTCATCCAAATACTCCTATTCAAAATATTTCCTTAGAGCAGTTAAGCAAGTCTAGATTATGTGGCTCCTTTCATATACTAATCAATATAATTAATAATTAAACTATTTACTTTCACTCTTTGAGTCTTGTCATGAAATATTAATCTTTAGGAATGGTGGGTTGAAATATTATACGATTACTTTATACTTTACGATACATAATAATAATAGTAATAATAATAATAATAAAAATAATAAATAATGATAATAATAATAAGTACAACAATAATAATAACAACAATAATAATAATATATTCATGAATCATGCTCGTCTATATTATTTATTTTATAATTAATTGACGTACATAATAATTACATTTCTATTTGTTATTATTATTAGTAGTATAATAATAATTTATTATTGCTATTGTTTTTTGGTATTAATATTATATATTATTATTATTGAATTGCATATTCTTTAAGGAAGTTATGTTCCCCTAATGTTATTTTATTGGATCGGTGTTTTTTTCGTGTTAGCGTATGTTCCGTTTAATTTCTCACATACATTTACGTCTCTTCAGTAAACGATGCATTTGTACACAGCTATACAATACTTGTTTGTACGCACAATTTACCGTGGAACATTTTAAGCAAAATTCCATGAAAGAGCACATGTGGTGACAATGTTAAAAGGAGCATTTACCACATTGGAATCATATATTTATGTATATGATAACATACATTGTGTTTAAGGAAGTAACTTTGGTATAAATTATATATTTCATATACACAAAACACAAGAATAGAATAATGTATTCGATTTGTAGCTTTGATCAATTAGTTAATAATATTGAATATTCGGATGGTATTGGATTGGTTATAAGATTAATATGTTAGTATGCTATTTATATATCACAATTAGCAGAAAAAAATAGTAGTAATTTATGTATATATGTTCCAATATAAATACCAATATTCATGATTGATTAATTAATCAAAATGATACGCAACCAGTGAAAATTCCTGCACTTGGTTTAAACATATTTTATTCACACACACAAACACACACATACAAGCGCGCGCACGCACACATACACACACACACACAATCACACGTGTGAATGAGGATTGGTAATCAAGCTAGATGATTATTGGACAAGTGATCAGCTGATGACGTACACACTTATATAATCAAGGTATGTTTGGACATGGATGTAATAAATCGCATTTTGGATAATATTATATTTTTGATACCAACAGATGAGCATTGATAGAATTACGTTTAACTAAAATCAATATTACTTGCTTAACGCGGAGATCGCGCTGCTACTGTCGGGTACCCACCTTCCATCGATTTTGGGTAGGGTCCGCCTTGGCTCCAGTCAAAGTAACAATCGGTGCTGTTCTGAGGGGGAACTAGAGGGGGTATTCCTAGAAACATTGCCTCCGCAGCTGGACCGGACATGAGCGAGGCGATGGAAAACGCGTTAGCTCTTGGTGACAGTGGATTCGACACGTCCATGAGCGTGTGGACATTCAGAATACTGCTCCTGGTAGATCAATGCTACAGAGGTAGAAAGCCCGTGCTGCACCGGCCAATTGAAGCGATAAAGAGGCAATAAATTTGACAAATGAGAGATTTCAACTTCTCTCTGTCCTACGAGGTGGTTTGGATTCCTCGAGGGCTCTGATTGGCCGAACGACTCCGGTTCCTGACAGTTCTGGGAGGAGTTATCTTGGAAACATGGGTGCTGCAAGGTTCCGTTCTTTCTCCCACTCTCTCAGCGTAGCGCTTGATGGCGAGTGATTCCATCCACTGCTCTATGTTCAGTGTTGACTGGTGGTATTAGATCTGCTATATGATTACCTATACCTCAAACCGTAGGATACGTAGCATCCCATCTACCCCCGCGGGTGCTGCCCACAGTTCTAGTATTGGTCCGGCATCTTTACGAGGAGATATGGCAAGTTGGTCAATGTTTGAGAATACCTGTCATACTGCACGGTGCATTCCGGTGTCAGAAACGTAGACCGAACAGAATGCAGGAAATTTCGTCTGGCTCATTGTAAATATTGAAACTAATATTTGCACGATGCCTTACGAGGCATGTCCAGATAGGAAACTATAACGCACATGCAAAAATCAACGAATGGGCGATAACTATACGATACAGTCGTGATAACATCACAAATGCAAACATTAATATACATTATAAAAGCAAGCAACATACTTGAATAAATCCGAAACATTTTCCTTCAAGTAAAACCTTATATTGTCTATTACATGTTATACTCCCTGTATTAACGCATTGGCGACGTTTGATATCGTGAAGTCTCATTAGATACTAGTATACTGTATACACATACATGTATTCGTGAGAAATAGTGAGTTCCATGGATACATAATTAGAACTTCATTAAATGTAAAAAAGTATCTAGTCACCATGTATATTAATAATTTACACATATTAGTACTATATACACACTAAAAAAAATATTGATAATGTTAGCGTGGTTTTATTTTACGATATTGCATTTTCCTTTCTTTATTTTATCTTTATTTCTCAATTTCCTAGATATAATAGTCCTTATATATTTAGTATGACTTGACTGTAATTAAAATGACTGAATTTGTTAACAAATAATATACCCGTACTAATGGTTGTCACCGCTAAATTATTTGCTAATACCGTGTAATGTTTTACTGAAAAACGACATCCGATTAGAGGAAAACTTCAATAATTATATTCAATATGAAATGTATTTGTGAAATTTGTGGATTGCTAGTATTGTATTTGTACAAGGAAATTTAGCATTTCAAAGAAAGAAATGTCTTTATGAAAGATAAAGAGAGAAGCATCTTAGGCTTTCATATCTTGGAACTATTATATCAAAATATTTTTATTGACAGTATCGTCATGTCGCTGTAAATATTTTCGGTCAATGTGTTAGTAAGCTATAACCACTGGTGAAACAATCACGGGCCATGATATGCAGCATTTTCGCCAGAATAAATACGTCCCCGGCGAGACAAACAGGGGTAGCTAATTAGAACCACGCAATGACGTGGATTCCCTCCCCTTTTCCTCATCAATCACCGCTGGTAGGTGTCAGCACTGACAGCCAGCAATGACCATATTGCCACTGATGATGTTTGTCTAGTCTTAATACCCTCCACTCAACGATGGCATACATTCCTCGTATGTAAGGTGTTGCTCCAGATATGTCCAGGTATAAACCACGGGGTGCTTGGGCGTCCGACCGTGGTCATTATATGATAAAAACACACCCTTGAACAATATATTTGAATAAGTACATTACATACAGAGAGAGAGATATATATATATATATATATATAGAGATGGAAGGATGGAAGGATGGATGGAATGGATGAATGGATGGATATATATATATAGGAGGGAAGGGAAGGGAAGGGATATATTTGTGGAGAGAGAGAGAGAGAGAGAGAGAGAGAGATAACGAGATAGAGAACGAGATAGCTAGCTATATAGATAGATAGATAGATAGATAGATAGAAGGATGGATGGATGAATGGATGGATATATATGTGAGTGGAGGGAAGGGATATATTTTTGGAGAGAGAGAACGAGAGAGAGAGAACGAGAGAGAACGCGAGAGAGAGAGAACGAGATAGATAGCTAGATGGAAGGAAGGAAGGATGGGTGGATATATATGTGGAGAGAGGGGGAGAGAGAACGAGAGAGAGAACGAGATATATAGCTAGCTAGATAGATAGATTGAAGGATGGATGGATGAATGGATGGATATATATGTGAGTGGAGGGAAGGGATATATTTTTGGAGAGAGAGAGAGAACGAGAGAGAGAGAACGAGAGAGAGAGAACGAGAGAGAGAGAACGAGAGAGAGAGAACGAGAGAGAGAGAACGAGATAGATAGCTAGATGGAAAGAAGGAAGGATGGATGGATGGATGGATATATATGTGAGTGGAGGGAAGGGATATATTTGTGGAGAGAGAGAGGGAGAGAGAGAGAGAACGAGATAGGTAGCTAGATATATAGATATATGGAAGGATGGATGGATGAATGGATGTATATGTGAGTGGATGGATGGGATATATTCATGGAGAGAGAAAGAGAGAGAGAGAGAGAGAGAGAGAGACAGACAGACAGACAGACAGACAGAGGATAGTCTGTGTTACACCTTGTTCTCACCCAAATACTCCTATTCAAAATATCACCATAGAGCAGATAAGCAAGTCTAGATTTATTGGAGAATAAGATGTTAAAGAATTTCAGCGGCTCCTTTCATATAAATATCATACCAATCAATTTATATTTAAACTATTTACTTTCACCATCTGAGACTATGGATAGTCTAAGAAGACGAGGGAGATCGATTTCAACGAGGGAGATATTTAAATGAGTATAGCTTTAACCTATTCTGGTCATTCATAATTATGTGTAAAACATGTAGACCAGTAGAAATCCTAACATGACAAGTAACTAATCACATATGTTGTCATTTAGGACAAGTACTACTTGATTCTGTCGGCAAAAGAAGAGCAGGAGATCAAGTGTTCGCAGAGGTGGTAATTTAAACGTGCCACCACCAATCAGTTCATTTAGCGGCCTCGTTTGTAAACATTTACAAAAGTCGTCTTCACTTTCGTCGAAAGAAACAGGACGTTCTCTTCTTCGTAACGTTCATTGAAATTCATTGAAGTTGAAATACTGCACGCATAGGATAAAATGCTAGTGTTTTGTTTTTTAATTACTAAAATTTCGATGTCCTAATCTGGGGTAATCCGACTTTAAAACTATTTTTGCTTTGTACTTATTATTTTTAATTGTCCTACCACTAAATAGATGCATTTTTTTAAACAACGATTATTTTAATGAAGAATAATGTACGCAGTGCACAACAAAACCTGGAATTTATCAAATTCATTGTGAGAATATTGTTATAAGTAGTTATGAGCCATTCATTGATCGACTGTGCTAAAATGTAATCATTGTAGTGTACAGTATTGGAAAGGAATATATTATTAAATAAAACGGTATGCAACATGTATGTATATAAAGAGCATGTGCTCATAAAATTGATGTCAGATAAGGACCTAATAGAACAAAGTAAGCTTTGTCATAGAGTATTGAACTCTAGATACGTTTCAATTAAGGGATAGAGTACGGTCTACCCCTATATATAGTGTATTAAAGTATAGATTTGCCCTGAACTATTATAGTTAAAGTATGAGGACGCTTGCGTCCGAGTACTTTAACGTTGTAATAGTAATATATGGGTAGACCGTACTCTATTCCTATTCTAACATTGCATACATTTGTTGAATAAAGAAGCTTACATTGAATATTCATCAACAGTCCGTTTACGAATACATAAACTGGGCCCGTTAACTGACTGTTCCCTCAACTGGGTGTTGCCACAGACATTACGACATGCCACTGTGACGTCGTATTCTAAGTACGTCACCAGCTCGTCACGGTGTTAAGTACAGTTTGCGCCTTAGTTCTCACATCTTACTATGTTGGAATCAAATTTAAATGAAAAGTTATATTAATAATAATATATACGGCGGTTTATTATATTTATTTCATTGTGATAATATTCCGTATGAGCACACATACATAAACACCCACGCACACGCACGCACTCATAAACACACACACACACACACCATCGCATGCATAGATACTCGTGTACACACTGGTACGCATACAAACAAATAGTTTCCCAAATATCATTAGAAGTGTAACGGTTCTCTGTTCAACAGAATTTGTTTGCAAGTTTTTTTCAATGGAATTAAGCTCAGGGACATTTAACTACAAGTATTAGGAACTATAACCTAACAATAAAACAAAATCGGTTTCATATTATAACAAATATTATTATTATTATTATTATTATTATGCCAACCTGAGTCTAAAAAAACACGTTCGAGGACATTCGCACCAATCTGGTCCCACAGTGTATGCGTGTACTCGTGAAAACCTTACTTGTTTTCACAATCGTGTTACTTGATGGTCTGGTGGGCGTCATTAGGAATCGTTACAATACTTACTGTAACTCCTTCGTCGCTCGGTGTTAGGGGACTATCTGCCCATCTTGACTCCGAACAGAACGGAACAGAAAATTATTTCGCAAAGGTTGATGTAACTACAACGTGTGAGGCACACACTCATACACTATGCAGAGGTGTAGTGGTTAACATGAAAACATGGTGTAAAAATGAGTTTACAAAGTAGAAAGGCAGACATACTATCTTGCCCACTATCTCCGTTTGTCGTGAACAGTTACAATGTAAGAATGAATTTACAAATTAGACAGGCAGACATCCTATTTCTATAATATGTCTGTGTGTCATAACAATTTACAATTTAAGAATGAGTTTACATAGAACGCACTATACTAATTTCACAGATTTGAAGGAAATCGTGGAATTCAAATACTAGTAAACGTGGATTCATTGTAATATTCCGTCATTCATAATAAATCTTCATTGATTTCTAAGAGGAAAATTTGAAAATGGATGTGTGTTTGTCATTGGTTACAATACAGCTAATTCGTAGAACAGGAGAACGATAATATAGTGTTCAAGTTTCATTTCTTCTTTTTTTCTTAAAATAATAGATGAACCTGTTAAAGGAGTTTGTCAATCGATTTGCCCATCAGTCATCAAGATTGAATTTAGTGTCGTCAATACATATTAACTTTTGTTAATAGCATACTTCTTCTCTTTCTTAGTTTAAGGAAACAATCATGGATGTTTTAAATGTTACCGAAGAATGTATTTGGTACTTCATAATGGAGGGTGGGGGGTACTGGGTTTACTGGTAGAGCAGTGGTAGAACGTTGGACTTCGGAGCCAAGGTTCCGGGTTCAAATCCCGCCCCGGGGGCTCGGCATCAATGTTCGCGAAAGTTCCCTTTCTGACGTGATGCGATATCTGTAGAGTGGCAATGCAGTTATCATCCTTGGTCTTGTCAGTACCAGCCGGCGCTCGCAGATTTACTGCAACATTCAGCGCTACGGATGTTGCAGGTTTCCTCCTGCCCTAAACTGACAAGTCGTGATA
>JAUTBT010078243.1:0-13094 GCA_032361225.1 Lepetodrilus schrolli | reverse complement strand
ATCCGTAGCGCTGAATGTTGCAGTAAACCTGCGAGCATCGGCTGGTACTGACAAGACCAAGGATGATAACTGCATTTTCACTCTACAGACATTGCATCCTATCACTATCGCGTCAGAAAGGCAACTTTCGCGAACATTGATGCCGGGTAGCCGGGGCGGGATTTGAACCTGGAACCTTTGCATGTATAAGTACGATAATTACTAATAGCTGGTCGCTAAACTGAGTTTGTAGCCACTTTCAAGGCTCTTTCATTCACATCACATCAGGCATGTTTTATATGCGCATGCCCTGTTTATGATAGGATGGATTTCCACCAGCTGTCGATGGTAGCACATTTAATATCTTGCTCTTGTCAGAACATGGATATGGCAACCAGACATGTAGTGATACCGACTCCGAGCCAACCAGTCCTTGCTTTACTCCTTTACTCTTTTAATACTGGACACCAAGCAGGGAAACAACAAGCACCATCTTAATGTATTTTGGCATGACCAACTAAATTATGTGATGTAATACTCTTGAATTCTTACGTTGAACATGGACAAACTATAAAGATCCCTATTGATGACTATAGATTTCTCTCTCCTTCTCTCATTTATTTTAATTTTAATATGATTTTACCTTTTTGTCTTTGGAAGAATGTAGAATCAATAAGCAGGCAATCAACCTGACATACCAAAACATGGATAACTATGATAAGCAGATATTTGTCGCTACCAACAATCACATGTGGTATTGTAAGATACCATATACCACAGCTGTCTATAGACATTAGATTTACAATGATGTACTGTTTATGGGGAAACCATGGGCTTAGTGGCAAGATCATAGAAAATAATATACAAGCTTCTGTGTGATACGATTTTCATGAAATGAGTGAGTGGTTTTGGTATCTGACAAGTGAAAACTATTTACATGTTTCATAAAAATGGTATCACATGGAAGCAAGTTTAGCCCTGACATGCAAATGATAAGCTGATAACTTTTATTGCAGTTTGTTTTCCATCAGTTTAGACAATAAAGCACGCCCATGAACACATTAGTACAAAGGCTAGACCACTTGACGCATGTTTCATTGCGTATTCAAAAATACATATTCCCTTGGATTCAAGAGTTAGTGAGTGAGTGAATTATTGTTTTACGTTACAGCAGGAATCTTTCACCCGTACGCTATGAGGAATGATTAATTATGATTAATTCAAGAGAAATATGACTATAAAATTAAAAAGGAATAGTGAATTCAAACTTGTTTTAATAACAATAAATTGTAATAGCGTTCATCAAGTTTTTTAAACTTGAACATTGTAGTGTATGACCAGGGAGATAACTCAGATACACTCTCTTTGTGCCCACATCAGGCCATGAGGCAGCTGATGACTAACAAATAAACCTGTGTTGTTCTAACACCGTGTTAGTACCATCATATATACTGTGTATATATAGCAGAAAAGTGATTTTACACTAGTTAGTTATTACATAGGTGATAACTCACTCCGTAGAGTAATAAACAGGGTTATTACATCATGTACATATTCTGATACTATACATCCTAGACAAATATGATTTTTAGGCAATATATCTTCATTTTTCCCTTGTACCGAAGTTGTAGTAACAAATAGAAATGTAGAATTCTTTTGGACATATATGCACAATGATCTTGCCATTTAACTGTGTCTGTAAGCAGAATTGTATACATTTACATGCAGATTACATAAGAGCTCTAGATAAGCCTTTAGTGAATTGGGTACAGTACCCAGTGCATTCACTCGTAATTGGGTATTATCAATTAAATAATACCCCTGCAATAAATTTAATTGGGTATTGATGCCTTCATATGCATTGCAATTTACACTAGAAACACGTCATACGCTCATATATGTATTGCATAATCGAATATTTTAAGTGAGTTTTGATACGCAAATCATCAAATTTAATTAGGTTTTAGGGCATTTTAATTGCATATTTTACGCAAATACGCAGCTTATCTAGAGCTCTGTTACATATTATTATTGTTGTTATTATAATTGTTATTATTATTATTGGCGGGTGGTAGAACAATGGTAGAATGTTTGGACTTCAGTACCAAAGGCCCCGTGTTTAAATTCCGTCCCGGGAGCCCAGCATCAATGTTCACGAAATTTACCTTTCTGACACGATATTGATAGGATGCGCATTTAATACTGGAATGAATTGAATTTAATTGTATTAAATTTTATGATAACATTGTTACCGTAATTAACAATTTTAGCATGTAAATAAATTATATTGCCTACTGTCGGCATGATATCTAAATATTTATATCCCATTTAGATATCACCTTCATACATAATCTGACAACTTTTACATATTCAATATTCAACCATAGTATTTTTTAAATTTAACATGGCATCCTGGGTGTAAATAGTAAGCAAGTTACTATACTTTCTGGCAAGATGAAACTACTCTAAATTATTAATTTAATTAAATATATATTTAATATCTATTCACTGCGCATTGTTAATAATGTATCAATAGAACTGATTACGAGTATCAGCGTGATCACTACAGTAGAGTATTTTAGCAATGGATATCAATATACATATGCATATTTATCCTTCATCTCATACATAAATAAACACAGAAATGGCTTAAATTTCAACCATGTTGCTAATGCAACCAGAATACAGGAGACTTGACATTCCATAGTCAGTTGAGTTTGCATCGATATGTCAACAGTCATTTCAATTTTCAAACCCTCCGTTTCTGAAGGTGTGCAAAATGTTGCAACCGCACGGTCTCTTAGGACGCCTTATATTCAACTTACTTGATAATAATAGGTTCATCCGGGCGACGTTTGATGTGACATCGAACAAATAAAAGGTCAAACTAAACACATGATTGTCTAGAAGTAGCCCAAATTGTCATAGCACAAGTTTAAATTCCTCGAAATGCTAAACACAGTAATCCATGTTCTCTGTCGTTCATTTCTCGGCCGCTGTCACCATTTGAACTCTGACCTTTATCGTCGCAGTATTACTCTAATAAAACCGCAACAGGTGCCAATTAAATATGTGTGCATTATTGTGTAACTTATATGAAAAAGAAATAGCGCGTAGACATGAGTGTGGAAAATGTGTTCTGCGAAGGTTTTTACATGTTACAGAATCGGAACTATTTTCTTCGTGGAGGAATGATCCATTCCAACAGAATCCTCTGTCCCGTTGGCAGTACGTCGTCTGCTCATATTGAACCGACACTCGTTACCGATACTCTTCATACATCGCTATGACGACCAAATACAAAGATTCCACTCGAGAGTTTATTTACTAATCTGACTTTGTTAAACCACTTTATTGTAAAATGACATGAATGCAAACTAAGATGGCCGTATATATACTGGGTGGGCCATTACAAACTTCTGCCTTTGTAGTTCAATAAAGCTCCGCGCTTGGCGACAAGACGCCGTCGTCAAGGCTGCGTTCGTGCGACGTGAACTATTTTGTTGCAGTGCTATGGATATTTTATGTTCTCTTCATTCGAAATCTCTCAAACGTCTGCCAATGTCAAATAATGTGCCGTACACCTAACATAAATAGTGATAGAGTAACCTACTATAAATTGTTATAATACATATTGATCTTGGTTGCATAAGGTTCCATTCAATAGTTCAATTGTGATAGTATACCTATCACCGTAGCTGCAGTTCTGTAGCTAAAAGGTGCCCCGTTTACTATTTTGCTATCTATACGACACCCTTTAGCTACAGAGGATCGCAGTAGTATGCATCAACAAAAGTACGCATCCGATCCGTTGGACGCAGACGTTAAACTTCAACTCGACGACGACGCATCCGATCCAGATGCGCTGGGTTAATCACTACGTGTGGCATAAATACACGTGGCAGAAAGAAATCCAGCTAGGGTTGGATTCACTAACCATTATACATCGTGTCTCCATGCTTATTTTCGAAGGAAAGTTTTTTTTTCCACATAGTATTTTATGAAATTCGTGATGAAACGGGGACCATGGGTATCACATGAAGTGAGTCCTGAACGGATTTAGGTCCTAAAAGGATGAAAGTATACTCGACTTTGTTCCTCAGACATTTTGAAATTAATATCACTAGCTGAGATCTGACATAATCACAGGTATCCAATGAATGATCGCCTATATTCCAGTAACGCACTTGCAAGGAAGTTCAATATAAGACAAGGACCCAGATTGTACAATGTCATAATGGGTGTCAAATTGTGGTAAACGTGTTGATAATAGATGTTATATTTTTTAATTGATCCAATATCAAACTGTCCAAACGGCATTCAAAATAAGTATATCATAAATATAGCTCTAATCATGAACGCGCATAACATGTTGTAAGTTAAAACATTACTAGGCCTCAAATAAATATCGAGCAATAGAACAGTCAGGACCTATGTGAAAATACCTCAATTACAGTATATATGATTCAGCATTCATGGTTCAAAGGCAATGTTATTCATGTTCGTCCCAGAACCGTGAATAGAAGACAGTTGATTCTCCAAATTAGTGATCCTCTCTTTCAAGTAAAAGTTTTCATATTCAAGCTCAAGCGCCCTCTTGTAAAACTTCCTCTCCATTTCCTTCTTCGTCTCTCTGGACTTCCTGGCAGAATCGTTGTTCTTCGTCCGCTTGTTCCAATACCCCCCATCCTTAGTACAGGTAGGAGTTTTGCTCTTTTTCCGTTTCCGAATTATCCCCCTTGGTTTGAACCCGGCGACCGTGACCCCGTTGCTTATCATTTCGTCGACGTTAACTTCCGTCTTCAGCGCCTTGGACCGAACACCAGCATCTGGCTGAGAGTGTCCTTCCCTACCGTCATTAACTGCAGCAGTGGTCAGCCTGCATGACATGTCGAACTCTGCCGGCTGAGAGCTGTCGGAGAAATAACTGTCGCAACTCGACATGGACACGGATGCCTGTGCGTTGAAGCAGGAACTTGTTTGATCCAGATCCCCACCCGGAAACTCCACCTCTTCGCCGCTATACATCTGCGAACATGATCTGGACAACATTTCGGTATTCTCACACGAGGCGACCGGAATTTGTTCGTGAAATCGATTAATATTCATGAGCTCATTAGAATCCAAAGGAGGGACGGAGAAGTCCCCGTTTTCGAGGTATACCTGTTGACCGAATGCTGCCTGCGCAGTGTGTTCCGGTGCGTCCGGATTGGCTGTAAGGTTGAAGTCGTAGACCCTCGCGTCGTATACATTGTTAGCATTGGGCTGCTGGTATACGGTGTTGCCAAGCTGGGCGGGGATGCCCTCGTCGTAAGTGTCGTTGAGGTCCTGTTGGTTGAACTGGAATTGGTCACTGGAGTTGCTTCCCTGGTAGTATTGGTCATTGACGATGAAGCAGGACGCGGAGACGACGGCCGATATGCTGATGTTCGCGTTCTGAGGAGGCGCCGGAGTATAGCCTGGAGTAAACAGAACTGGCAATATTATGTTGTATATAATGTGTAACACATGACATGCTACACACTATAGTATTATAAGGTATTTAGTGCAATAGTATTCAGGGGCTTGCACACGATGATATGAGCATCTCCTAAATGCTAAATTTCAATTAATTTTACAGTAATTCCATATAGGCTACAAGTGTACACCACGACATTCAAATGTGTGCTATCCATACATTTTGGTATATGCTAGTAGCCAATGCCAACAGTTGACGAAAGTACTATACTTACTAGTAGGGCCTATATAACATGATACATTTCAGACTCTTTACATTCATTGCATCAATATATCTTATACACCATGAACATATTTCATTTGAACATATTTCATTTGCGTGGAATTAGTTTTAATTATAATGTAAGGACAAATTTGCAAACGGTGCCAATTAAATAATATATAGGCATACTGTATGTGCAGTACCTACCTAGTACGTCTGCACTGTACATGGGATTGGAGCAGTCGTATGAAGAAGATGCGTACATCATCGGACCTCTACCTAAAATTTAGAACAAAAAAAACATATATATATATATAGTGGCGTGCATATTCTACCCGGCACCAATATCGGTCATAAAATGGTATAGTATTTAGGCTGTATCGTGTGGTGATGTTAAGCGATGATATAATGGGTTTTTTTAGGTATTAGTTGATGTAAGAGTTAACTCCCTTAGCTTTATTTTAATTGTATTTTCGTCTAATTATCAATTACCCAACAGTTAACAACACTTAATATTTATTTTAAATATTGTTGAACATATTGAGAATGTGTGTTTCTGCAGGGTTCTCCATAAATTATGGCATTCACTGTAAATAGCAATAAGGTCCTTGCACACCATAGGCAAAATTCGCGGCGACAAACTCGGTTGTTTACATTCTGAGATAGAACGTTATCATTTATCTACATGTTTGCACACCAATCCAGTTCCGACCTTTTCGTTGTCGCCGGTGATTGTAACGGCGATAACTCGCTAGCCTCTGGTAAGGACCTTAACTTAACATATTTGGTGGGAATGCTCACCCATGTGTTATACAACTTTAGTGTTGTGGAGCTTCAAACATGAAGCTGCATTAGATCTTCAAATACCTACCGGTACATATTGGAATAACCATTTATAGCAGTAGGATATGCTATTGATGTGCCTTTTAAGAGGCCAATCTTTTTTTTAAATTATAACAATTATTTACATGTTTACATGAATGTTTCGTTTTCTATTTTATGATATTATTATGTTTTAATTGTCCCTCTACGTTTTGGAATATATCTCAGAATTAAAAAAACCAAAACAACAGGAATGAGTGAAATATAATAACTCAGTCAGGTGATTGTTTCTTTTTAGCGGTCTTCAATGTATAGGAACTCTTCTACTTCTGAAATACATTTCCCAAAAATCATGGCGTCGTTTCCCGAAGAAGAAGCGAAAAGTGACAGGATTAACGCTGTGGATGGGGTAAAACAAAGATACATTACGTTTTATTACGATTTTTCTATATCATATCCATTCATATCTTCTGAAATATCTAATCCTTATTGATTAGCAGGAAATGAAAAGAATAATAATACCGTTTCTTTGTTTACAAATCGTTCATAATCATATTGTCATGATTCCGATCGAATTTCTACTTGTCTTTCGTTAATGCTACCAATGACTGTAGCTTGAACATTGATTCTACATAAGCTGATGTTTTGAGGGACCCGAGCGTACAATAGTGGGACAGTCTATCTATTTTGACAGCTAAAAAATAAGTGCTTTTTACATCGATGTAGTAAAAGAAATACAGAAACATTTTAGGGTCATGTTATCTATGAGGAGTCCCAGATCGAGAGCCAGTCTACTAGTTATTTTTATTTACTTATTAGATTATTGTATTTATTGTGGAGTACAGAATTAGTAAATAGAGAGTCAGCATAATCTAATATCTTATTGCTCAATGTTTCATCAGTGAAATACTGACATCATCACTGATCAGGAGTGTGTCAAACATTAGAAGGTTGTACATTGGAACATTTTATATACACAAGATGTAGAATTGATAAGAATTTTGATTAAACATATCCAAGGTTGTTAAATTGGTATCAAATTGATGACTACATAACTATAGCTGGAATAAGCTCTAAACCTTGATATAGTTTGTAAGTGTGTATGTGTAGCCGGGTGTGATATAAGATGCTCTTACTGGTCTCGGCCAGTGGGGTTACCCCTTTGGCTGATTCGGTAGAGCGTTGGACTCGCAATCCAGCAACTCGGGTTCGAATCCCAGGATCTGCAGAGGTCCTATTTCAATGGCCCCCAACATGTATTCGAGTTGTTCCCGGTAGTCTATTCTCGCTGAATTGTCCCACAGACAATTCCTAGCTCCTGCTGGTTCAGAAGTAACTGAATTAGTAACTCTAGGATGAGTCACCATGTGGAGGGGGAGAATGTAGCTGGGTGTGATATAAGATGCTCCTACTTGTCTCAGCCACTGGGGTTACCCCTTTGGCTCATTCGGTAGAGTGTTGGACTCGCAATCCAGCAACTCAGGTTCGAATCCCACAGAGGTCCTGTTTCATATGTAATGGTCATTTTTAATTTCAGAGCCACACAGAAGCTCCAGTCAGAACAAATCCAACAGTTAAGGCTGCCACAGCACAGCAAACAGCAGCAGCAGCAGCATCTTGTCTCACAGCCATGTCATCTGACAGTGGTGGGGAACCCAGTGTAAGGACAAGTAATTCTGGATCCCTGTTTGGACAGTGCATTGTAGACTACCCTATAACGCCTGAAAGCTCTGAGGATGATGACCAATCAGAAATTGATACTGGTGCTTTAGGAGATGGGGAAAAGAAATCAGAGTCCAAGGACATGGAAAGCATTGAGCAGAACAAAACCGATGGCTCAGAACTATTTTCAGAGGTGAAGGTCAGTCGACAAGAAAGTGAACCGTTTGTCGTTGAGGAGCTAATGCAGAGATCAGAACCTGAGCTATCGTTAGGTTCTACAGGATATCCTGAGGAGAGTCTTGATGAAGGAGGGAAGGTCAGTCACAAGGAGGGTGAAGGATCTGTTGTTCAGGAAGCGAAGCAGAGTACAGACATTGTTGCTACGAAGGACTCGAGTCCTGCAGTTGCTTTCAGTTCCACTGAGACAGTTGAGGAGGTGGACTCTGACCCAAGTCCCGAAGTAAACGTCTCTGAACCTAAAGATGAAATTAAGGACTCTGAGGAGAAAAATGATTTCACAGTTCCAGAAGTGATTGGCGATAGTTCTGAAATAAGCAGTAGCATTGCTAGGAAAGATGCTGAAAGCAAAGACTGTGTTGACATTGAATCTCAAAATAAACCCGTCGAAGAAGTCATTAGCCATGTCGGCATAAGAGAGACAGATCGTGAAACAGTGACACCTATCACTGAAGAATCTGAACAATTGAAAGCTTTGCGAGTTAAACCTGACCAAGAATTGCTGACAGAATCGGAGACAAATACAAACAACAGCGCATTATCCACGCAGCAGGAAAGTGCTGAAAATGACGAAAAGGAATCGATTTCAGAAATGGCCATAGACAATATTGAGACTTCTTCACAAGGCAGTGCAGAGTTTCATCCCGATCATTTAGACCAGAATAATTTAGCAATATCTTCAAAAGCGGACGAAAAGAATGAGGAATCCCCAGAAGATCAGTCCATGGAAAGCGACAAGGATGTTCTACCCAGGAGTCCAGAACGGAAGGAGGGGGAAGCTATGGATGTGGACGAGGAGGATTCCAACCAGGGAGTTGAGGATGCCGCATTGACGCCGGCCGTTCCCGATACCGAGGATGCTGACTCCTTGGCCGAAACAGAGTATCACCGGCCTCCGTCTGTCTCCAAACCTCGCATCATCCCAGTCACGCAGGCTTTCATGGACGAGAACAGTCTGAGCATGGACTGCGTCCTGGCCATAAGCAGCTCTGTGCCTGAAGGTGACATGTCTATGGACATGTCCCTGGGTGGGAACAGCATGCAGTCCCTAGAGGGCAACAGCGTCCAGTCCAGTAGGGATGCTCCAACACCTGCCAAGCGGTCGCGACCTACCAGTGTCATGAGTGGGCTCGAACCCGACCCGGACCTCGACGAAGATGGGTTAGTAATTTAACATTTGATATCACTGGAAATTATGTAAAGGACAATTCCACATGAGACTTTGAAAAGATGGAAATGTCCAAGTCCAATATTTCTTAGTGAAACAACTATTTACAGCATGATGTCTTCTAAGTGAGACATCCTAAAAGTATAACAATATCCAGCATTAAAAAAAATGGATGAAGATAACTTTTCTTTAATTATATTAATCACAAAAGTTCTGTCCTGTATTCCAGGCCCCCGTTTCACAACGACATCCTAAATTTAGGAGCTCCTAAATTTATTACCCAGTTTATCACCTCCTAAGTTAGATGCCGATTTAAGAAGGGATAAGACTTGTGACGTCGTTGTAAAACACTTGTTACGGGGTGACGAACTTTTAGGACTGGTTTAGGAGCTCCTAAATAGTTAGGAGGCCGTCGTTTTCACGACGGCCTGGTGTAAGTCAAGACATATCTCATGGTTTCTCTAGACGTGTCAGCTGACATAATCCCCAATTTACACCCAAACTACAGGTATACCCCCTCTCTTTAATGAAACACACATTATGGATGTTGTAAAATTATCTGGTTTGTATTTCTGCAGCAATTTCCCTGCTGAGACGCTGTTTGAGTACCAATGGCCTCAGGACGGAGGGGAGTGGTACATGCTGCAGGAACAGCTCAGCGAGTACCTGCAGGTCAAGTCCTTCAAGAGGAAGTACCCAGGTACCAATCGGGAGATTGCAGGGCTCTACTTTAACTGATCAGCGATGAGTGGTAGTGCAATGGTAGAACGTTGGTCTTTGGAGCCAAATGCCCCAGGTGCAAATCACATCTCGGGAGCCCGGCATCAATGTTTATGGAAGTTAACCTTTCTGACACAATCATGACAGGATGTGCTGTCTGTACTGTGGCAATGCAGTTATCATTAGTCTCAGTATACCAGCCAGTGCTCACAGATTAACTGCAACATTCAGCGCTACGGGTGTTGCAGGTTTCCTGAAAGTTAGTGCTCCGATGCAATCATTATTGGATGCACTGTCACTATTGTCACAGTATGCTGGTTTGTCGGTACTTCCTGCTACTCAAAGTTAAAGGAGTTGCAGGTTTCCTTCTGTCATAAACTGACCGTGACGAGCTGCGATATGAATGTAGCTTGAAACTGGTTTTAAATACCAATTTCAAAAATATAAATGATGACAGGAAAAATAATTAAATGACTAAGCAAAATGGGTTTCTCTGGATGGGTGCAATGTCTCATAATTATTTTACATGTGCATGTTTGCTTAGTTTAATTATCATAATTAAGCCAATGCTATTTATGTGCTGGCCTTGTTATTTCAGAGTTGTTTCGTAGAACAGCTGACAAAAATGAGAAGGAATTTCTACGAGAACGGGGTGTAGTTACAGAGACACAGTCCGATCTTGGTGAGATGGATTTCTATTTTTCTTTCTGTCTTTCTCTAAGGCCATAGTTGTTTTATTCCCTGGTTTACAGATTTATTTGTACGATATTGTCCATGAAATATAAATTCAAATTCAAATAATTATTTTTATTTTCCAAAATGGAAAAAACATTTGGTCGGCAGATCTGTAAACCAGGGAATCAAATAACTGCTAATGTTGTTGAAAAACCCCACAAGAATGTGGTACATTATTGTGTAATTGTAGAAATATTTGAATATTAGAGTTATTTTTTGTTGTTCCATGAATTTTATTGCATGGGAAACAAGGTGTTTTTTTCTTTATCATATAGACATATACGGTATATCATTGTCAGTCCAAAAGCATTAACAAATTATTGAAATGTCCCTACACGACAATTGCTTTAGCTTCAATGTATACAGTATTTTTCTGTAACTAATTCTTTATTCCAGTAAAATGCATGCAAATTATTTCTGTAATTAAAGTTGTGTATGGGTGAAATATTCCCACTGCGACGTAAAGCACCGATTCAATCAAATCAATTATGTAATTAAAAAGGAATTTATTCATGAGTTGAAAACCTCAAATCAAAATAAATCTTTGACTTACCTGAGTTACAAATTACAAACAGTATGATTCTACAGCTGTTCAATGTGTTATTCCTGGGCAAGAGTTAACATACTAATGCTTGACCCCAAAATGTCCACGATATTTGTACCTGTGCGTAATGCACTTTTGTTTAATATCACAGCATTATAGTTACACCCTGCTGAGCTGGCTACGTTTCAGGTGAATATGGGAAGTCTTTAATCAAGAATTTCTCATCACGGGAACCGAGGACTCACCGTTTCCGATGCCAGTACTTTATTAATCAACATGGTCTTTATAATGAATACGAGCAAACCTTTAACGCCAGTACCCAGGAGGTCACCTTCCTATAATTTAACCCTAATACAGACCATTTTCTGATCAGTGTGATTTAACGAGGCTCAGACCCTGAGGGTCTGTGTTTGATCACATAAATTCTTCCAAAATGTCAACTTTTTCGGCTACCCACAACTGTGCCCCTATGATTTGAACGTCACTGGCTTTAATTTGATACAAACAAGGCCAGACTGACAGTGCGAGAATGCCTTGGGGCTGATGCTTCACCGTCGAGGTGACAACAAGACTGCTTGAGTTACCTCCCCTGTCGATATGAAAGACGTAGAGTCCGCTTCGATCAAACCCCCTGCTGTGGTAATTAGGGCACCTGCATCGAAAGAAATACAATATCGTTCATCCATGAATGCTATACCGGTGTGATCAGTGATAGGGGTACTTTGTGAACAACAATTACATACAAACCATATTGTACTTTGGTGCAGCAACTATACATATACGGTATATATCAGTCTAGAGAAGTTGTATTTTGTTTTTTAAATTTCATTTGTTAATTGTTTTTAAAGGACAACCATTCAGAATAGTGACTATTCAATAACCCTTTCTCTACTTTCTTCGTTAATCATAATTGCTTGGTACAGCATTTCAGGTTGTTTTTGGTAGAGAGAAAGTTATTTTGGAAAAAATACATTTGAAGAAATAATGTGTATACCAAATTGACAAAGTATCATGTCATCCTGTTACCATGTGGACTATCATTCATGCATGAACGTAAACCTGTAACAAAAATGTATATTATGTTTTATAAGTTGGATTTTTATATTTTGAAATATTTCTGCATTTTCATTTACTATATTTAAGGTTTGACTGCAGTAAAAAGTGAAGAGGTTTACGACTTGATGCATAAGGATTATTCCGACAAATATAGAGTGAGTACTTTTATGAACAACCTACAATTGGCCAAAATGTGCCACACCCAGAATATCATACACTGTTAATTAAGAAAACTACCATTATTTACATGATAACAATGGATATTATGTCTTTTAACATGACTTTTATGAATAACCTACAATTGGCCAAAATGTGCCGTGCCCACGATATCAGACACCGTTCATTCGCGATTGAAACACCGCTCATTTTAGAACTAAATCACCAACAAGCGCACAATAATATACGTTTGTCAACCAGTTTCGTGGGGAACATGGTTTGATGTACTGTCTATA
>JAUTBT010078242.1:0-31511 GCA_032361225.1 Lepetodrilus schrolli | reverse complement strand
AGAGAGAGAGAGAGAGAGAGAGAGAGAGAGAGAGAGAGAGAGAGAGAGAGAGAGAGAGAGAGAGAGAGAGCAAGCAATATTTAATCGGACAAGTTTGAATTTACTGTTATTTTAATATACTTGTACAATGTGTGTAGGCCTGTATATTAACATTTCTGGGTCCAGTTCAATCACAGAACGATCATTGCGATGCAAGAGTTGTAGCTAGCAATAGTTTCAAAAAACCGATAATATCAAAATAGACAAGTAATGAAGTAAAATAAATATACAATCGTAGTAAGAGCAGCACAAAATAATCGTAATAGTTTGGTGGCCGGATATTAAGGAAACCCTCAACATCCGCAGCGCTGAATGTTGCATTAAACCTGCGAGCACCGGCTGGTACTGACAGACCAAGAATGATGTCTGCATTTACAGACAGCGCATCCTATACATATAGCGTCAGAAAAGTAACTTTTGATTATATTGATGCCGGGCTCCCGGGGAAGGGAATTGAAACCGGGGTCAAACGTTCTCTCATTGCGCTACCACCCGCCCCAAATGTATTAATATGAAGATTTTGATTTTTAAAATACAATATATTGGACAATTTCAGTTGTAGAACGCAGGAATCCGCAGCTGAGGGCTTCTAGTTTCAAAAACCTTCCGAACTTATCGGGCGCTTCGTGTCATCGGAAGTGATTTTTGAAGTATTCAGGCAGACACTGGGATTAATGTCTAGGTACGCCCCTGAATAAGATGTTCTAGAAAATTGCAATGTGCTGATTTATATTTATTTAAATATAATATAAAGATTATATATGCACGTCTAAATATTCGGACAAGTTATGAATACGTAATTCAGTTCATATTAAACAGTCAAAACGTTATTCATGAACATTTCCAGCATATTTTGTACACTATCCACAATTATGAATATCAATCGGTCATGTTTCTTACATAACCGAAAGATGATATGAGTGTTCTATTCTTATTGTATTACCAGATGCCTGCTATATCTCGTTAAATAGTGAACACAAAAGAAAAATCCCAATATTCGCCTTTTCATTACAAAATTAGTCGTACAACAAATAGTACCATTCATTTTTGCAAGATTTCCCCGTACTGAGCATAAGGGGTCACACAGTCTACTGTTATCTTCCCGTATCTTTGTAAGAAAATACACGAATTTAGAGCCAAGTCTATAGCACGTGCACTCATTTTACATTGTTTAATCCACAGCGTTCTTGCTGAAACCAATCTTAGGGCGCAAACGTAATAATACGTATGTTTCTCCTTGTATGCAAAATATCGAGGTCAAGCATGACGCGTACCTCGTTCCGTTGTCATTGTGACGTAATATTGTATTGTTCCGTCCACAACGTTACTTAAGTAGTGGCTTAACATGAACAGCTTGTAAAAATAAGAAGTTTTCTTTTAAATTTACGATATCATATTGTAGACGACGATGTAAGTATATATCTACACATGGTTCATTTTAAGTAATAGAAGTAGAGCAAGGCCTGTGTTTCGTTTGTGCGCGTATATGCCTTGCTATTTCTTTGTCAAGTTCGATACATTCTAGAGAAATGATCTTACTATAAATTTTCTAGACCTAGATCTAGTATTGTTATTTTATTATACCTTTTTTGGGTTGAGAAAATCGTACATTTTAAGTAATAGAAGTAGAGCAAGTCAGGAGTTTCGATTGTGCGCATCTATGCCTAGCTATTTCTTTGGCAAGTTCGAGACATTCTAGAGAAATGATCTTACTATAAATGTTCTAGACCTACATCTAGTATTGTTATTTTATTATATATTTTTTTGGTGATAAAATCGTGATAATAGATTCCAGCATACTCGATGAAAGTCAGAAGTCTGATTGAGTATCTTTACTATTTAATGCTGCATTATTTTAAAATTGAAAGATGCACATTAACCCTCTCCATGCTGGATTAAGCACAGACACAGCTCTTTAGGGCATCTCCGGTTGCCTTCAGCATGGAGAGAGTTGTAATTAAGGGTGCGTTTATCATGTTTATAACACCAAGTTCGAAGTTGTGGCCAACTCATTACCCAAGGAAAAACATAATTTTCTTTATAATTTGTTTTCCCCTTCTAATAATATGTAGGCTACGCTGGTACCGTGTATAGGTTTGTGACACCGTCAAAATATAGCTAGTATAGTATCTAATTATATATCAACATTAAAATGGTTTATACTATCTTGTCAGTACAGCCGGTGCTCGCAGGTATACTGCAACATTCAGCGCTACGGATGTTGCGGGTTTCCTCATGCCCTAAAATTACTAGCCGTGATATAAATGAAATAATCTTGAAAGCGGCTCTAAAGCCCAATTTTTAAAAAAATACGAAAAAAAGTCATATACATGATGTTCAAGGCGATATCATCGGGCTACACACTATCCTATATACTATACTATATAAATGTTATTTGATCTACTAGTGATATAATATCTCATATAATATCTCATGACGAATTGAGCATTTACACGGTAGCCTACAATTATCAAGTTATCAATTTATCAATATTTATTGAGGTTTCATTCGTGCGATGATTCAGCCAATTGAAACTTTAGACCTACTTTGGACCTACTATAATACTATTTGCATTTTATTTTCAAGCTTACATGCAGGAAACTGTCAAATCGGAATCCATTAACAAGGATTGTTTCTGGAACTCTAGCTCGATTTTATACTTATAAAGTTATCATAAATTGGCATCTGGTCCATTCTGGAGGTTTAATTTGTAACAAAATTGGTATCGTCCGATACGTACAGAACAGAGTGAAGTTTTCATTCTAGGAGACTTAAATATTCATTTTGACAATCCGGAAAAAAACATTTGTTAAAAATACCATACAGATCTTTGAATCTTGTGGCATGAATCAAATCGTACCTGGCCCCACTCACCGTAACTAGATTGTTACACGATCATCTGACAATCTCATCAACAATATCACAGTTTTGTGTGTTCGCGGAGTTGTCTTTCAATAAGCGGAAGCGATCTTAGAAGACATCAGATGCAGGTACATCAGAGGCATTGACCCATTGATAGATCTAAATTCAGATCGGATTTACTGACCATAGCTAATTGAAGCTCCGACCTACTTGAATGATCTTGTTGATTGTTTCAATTCAACCCTGTCCCCTACAAGCGTGCTCCAGTTAAGACCAAGTTCAGACCACGAACGCCATGGTATAGGGAAGGGAAGGCAAGAAGCCCTTTCCAGAAATTGCCAATCTCACCAGATATTTTGATGTCGTTCATGGTTTCACGTAAACATCTCATGAATTCCAAGACGTCTAGGCACAATATTGAGTTCTTTATGTCCATGAATATATTTTAGTCGATGTTTTAACAATTATACCCCAGCACAACGTAATCGCCAAATGTTTATGAATGTATGTACAGTTTTGAAATAGAAGTATATAATACAACAACCCTTAATGCGTCGATGTACAATGCTAAGATTGCATTCGACACTACACTACTTTCTATAATAAGACAATTATCTGACGTGGGCGTTTGGGGCAAGACGCCTTATGTGATAATAGGACAAGATGCCCACGGATGCCAATACGGGAAGTCACTGTGATTGCAAACCTTTCAGAATTATTGAATATAGGTGACTGTGATTCCCGTACGTGAAATGAGGTATGTAGTCAAACTTTGGCATACTTTGCATCTAGTGTTTGCATTCGGATTGGTGTTTTTTGATGGGATAAAAGCATAATTATGAGGTAGGAACTACACATTTCAGATTTGAATTTGATTTTATTTATTTCGTGAAGTGAACAATCTATATACATATAATAAACAATGCTTTCAATATATGCTTACAAATATTATTATAGACTATGTACAGACATACACTAATTTGCAATATCAGGGCACTTTTCTCTAATCGTATTTAATTACTAGTATAAACTTTAGTTAATCTATTAATACGGCTACTATTGCAAATCACTCATGGCGGAAACTGTTTTGTTATATTTCGTTTTAATCCTATCAACTCTTGGCTCCATTCGAGAAATTCGTGATTTAAAAATGAAATGAAAGAAATGATCGTAAAGTTACATAAATTAGTTTAATGAACATTTACACTGAATTTGCACGTTTCGAAATTAATAAACGTACCGTATACAATAAAGTATTCTTATCAATTAAGTTGATATATATGCGTAATGACATTCTTTTAGATCTGGTGTAAGCCATAATATAAGAAGCCCGACTTATGTATATTAGGGCCTACGTGAGGCTGATATTTTTTAAACATTGTACTGCATATGAACATTACCATAATTTACATGGAATGTTTTTCATAGACACAATATAAACATGAACACTTGAAATTATCCTTCCTCAGGAAATCTTTCCAAACACCTGTAGATTCCGGCCGCTCGGAGGGTCTGGTTTGTTCTTTGGTATGGGAAGACAATCCAAGATTGGCGTATCTGCTTCCAACAAACATAAAAATAGACGACGGACTGTATAATTACAATGTTTCGCCTCGGAACGTTCCAAACAGGAAACCCAACGCGAACATCTTCTACGACATCAATCCCAGCAACGATCTCTACCCTGCGTGTTGTTCTCAAGCAAGGGGCACGGAATACAAATACGGCCTGAAAAGCTTCTTCCATACGCCCATCTGCCCGACGGTGTCCCCTTGCTCCTCGGCCAGCCAGGACTCGAACGACTCCACGCCCTGGACTTCCGGTGCCTCCGAGGACAAGCGACTCCTCCTAGACGAGGTCCTGTTTCGGATCCCGTGCATCCGGACCGACCTCGACGCCATGGTGGCGTGGACGGACGTCAAGGAGGTCTTCTTTCCGAGGTGTTCCTCCAAGAACTGTAACATCGTCAAGAACGTTCTCAAGCGGCAGTTCAAGTTCCCGCACGAGCCGCGGCGGATGCACGCCTGCACTCCCGACGAGCAGCTGACGTTCCTGCAGCGCTGCTTCCACCTGGTGAGTCCGGGCACGCTGCTGGTGGAGGTGGAGGCCGTCCTCAACTCCCTGGACAGCCTGCAGATGATCGTGGCCAACCAACACCTCGCCACCAAGGACTCCAGAAACATGGAGTGCAGCTATGCCAGGGAAAAGGAGGTGTACAAGAAAAACAATCCGACCCTGGTAAACAAAGTCATTAAGACAATATTTACTTAAGGATATTTTTATTACTAGTAATTTGGAAAGCATACAAGCTGACACTAGCTTCACAGAGCAACAAATGAACAGGGAAATTAGAGCATGGCATACATTCTTCTGAGTTATAACCCAATTTCCTATTGAGTGATCATTTACTCTTGCAATTGGTTAATATAAATATCATGTACGAATAGTAACGACTAGTATAACATATGCTATATTATCCTATAGAAGCCGGGGCCAGTTTTCCTTGCTGATCCTTGTTTTGTTTTTTCATTACCAACATGAGGTCGTAGGTTTACTCCAGTACAACACATAATAATACTTTCTCACATTATCCACACAGAGAGAGAGAGAGAGAGAGAGAGAGAGAGAGAGAGAGAGAGAGAGAGAGAGAGAGAGAGGTAATTCTCAAGCAAAACGTGTTTATCATAGAACTGGAACAGAGTAAAACAGAAGCAGAAGAAGTCAGGATGGCATCTGTTGCCGGCAGTGATCGGAGGTGTACGCATCGATGGCCCAATGGTCATTCTCGACCCCCAGAACGCCTTCATCCCCCTGTCGATGCTGAAGACCGTCTTCCCGGAACACCATCAACAAATGCTGGTGTTGGCAGCAAACTATCTCCGGAATATAGATGACAGCGCCGCCAAACGGTGTTCCGTTCAAGAGGCAAAACTCTTGAATATGTGGCACCTAAACTTTCAAGGTATAATTATGTATAGTATACGAAGCTGTATATTAGTACATGTATAGATCCGAAATGCTTTTTTTTTTAAATGCACGATTCAATAATGCATATTCGGTAAATGGACAAATAAATAAATACCTGTTTAACATGAAAATTCACATGGATTAAAACTCGCCATTTTGCGGCCTTCGCCACTTTGCATATATGTGGGTAAATGCAGTTATACCCGCATGCGATTATATCTTGTGATTAATAGCTAATATAGAAGTATTAAAAACCAACTTCCGTTGATGCAATTACGTTAACTGAGGCGAATTGTAATCTACCAGAATTTTCGATCAAAATTAATATTTATCACCGAACTGAACATTTCCAACACGTTCGACATGTTCTGTTTGCCATTTGGATGACCTAGGGTCAAGCAGTTTGCTGGTCACGTCTAACGACCTGCTAGTCAAGTGGCGAGACGTCCTGGCGATTGTTGAACACGCAGACGGCGGTAGTCCATCGAAGCTGACCAGCTTGAACGAACGTGACATCTTCCGTCGTACCAGGAAGAGCACCAGACAAAAGTCAGACACCAAGACGAGAACGTCTCGACACAAGGGCAAAAGGAAGTCTGTAAGAAACCTATAATTTCATAATAATTACCGTCCATCGATTTTTAAAGAAAACAGTATTATTGATTTGACGTTTGAAAATTGAGACTCAATTGGCTTAACGTTGGTGAAAGTTGAAAAAGGAACCAATCATAATGATATGGGAAACGCCTCTTCATTGTGATCATAATACGGATAACCCGGCCCCTATATCCGTGAGCATGAAATCGTACTAAAATTTCGTTTCGTTAGCGCGGGGCCTTGTATGTCTGTTGATTTTAGCAGTTTAAAAGATGAACGTCTACTACACTAACTAAACTTTTCAATGAGAAAGTGAACATTCCCAAGCAAGTTAATTCAATTAGAAATTGACATATTGAAAACATTTCCATCACAGCATGTAGCCTACATAATAGAAAAATACCAGCCAACTAGATTATATTTATTTTCTGAAGTTGAACATGACAAAATCATGTGTAGTAAAAATTGTACATAAATTATAGTCAAAATTATAGAGCCGTTTAAAGTGAAACGTCGCTGCGGGAATCTTTCACCCACTTCCTACTAGATATAATAATGCATTAGTGGTCTTTTTACATAATTAATTTTACCATTAGAATACGCAATCGGGCGCGAGACGAATCTATTTTTATTGCGGTTTTATGCTCAAGCTACAATTCTGTATGGGGATTTGTGAACAAAACTTTGAGGAGTATGAAATTGTACTCAAAAATGTGTAATAATTTCGGGGCTAAATATAACTTACTAATTCCGAAACATTTCAATTTTCAGAAAGAACTTCCAACTGCAACAGTAAGTTTCGATATAACTACACAGAACGCATTTAAGCCAGAGAGTGTGGAAAACCACTCTAGCTTCAACACAAGTAACCGTGAGAATCTGAATTGTCAAACTGCAGCAAATCTACGTGACCTGCCAGTAAAGCAACAGATCCTCCAGAATCTCCAGATTCAGCAGGTAGTTCCTGATATCCCTACTACAAATGAAGACGTTGACACCGTGGATTCGTCCACATCGCTTGTAGTGTGTGGCGGCGAGTCCAATACGTTTCAGGAGGGTTACCCAGGGTCAAAGACAGACACTGCCGCATCCAAAGATGCTTCTGAAGATCTTTGTGCCTCTGAGTCCGAATCAGCCAGATCTAACGCGGCACAGGACAAAGGAAGCATCAAATATAAGTCTAGATATCGCCGGTCTGCACGTCGTCGATCTGAAAGACGTTCAATTAAAGGCAAGACGGATCCTTCTTCTTCAGAGGAGGAGAGTAGCCGTGATAGCATCAAGGAGACGACAATGACGGGAACTCGACAGGAAGCATTGCCGCCGGCAGGGAACTCTAACGGACACTGTGAAAAAAATTACAACAAAACAGGAAACAGTTCTGTGGATACAAACTTTGATCAATTTGGACATAACATTGATAAATTTGGACGTAGAAAGCACAGTTTCCTTTCTGTATCTGACCCGAGAGTGCCGGATTCTTCTACGGACGACGCTGGTGGTTGTGAAGAGGGAAGAGCGGATCGTCCACAAACAGTGGTCGTTGGCGAGGCATCCACAAGTGGAACTTCACCTCGGGGCAACAGCAACACGACTTCCGATATTTACCGTGGATTCAGGAATATTGCAAATCTGTTTACCATACTTTCAAATGATGAAGTGTGTCGTCGCACACACCTGTTAACATTGGATGAAGTAATGAACAAAGAGAAGCCAAAGAACCAGAGCCCAAGAGGAGGTGATGATTGTGATGTTTCAGCTAAACGTCTTCGATCTAGAGTCGTGCCTTCTGGGAAGGGGAAACAAAAGGAGAAACAAAACAACCCAAAGTATACAGAACCTAATATTGAAAAGTATGCAGAACCTAATATTGAAAAGTATACAGAACCTAATATTGGAAAGTATACAGAACCTAACATTGAAAAGTCTACAAATAAAAATCCACAAACGGAAAGTCAGATGGAGGAGACACGGAACGTGCATACCTCCGTTTCAATTACAGAGATAATAAAAAATATGGACACAATGTTCAACTCGTTAAAGCCAGACCCCCTGGCTATTGCTAGGGCTAAAATTAAAGTCGCACAACATAATGGATATGCTTATGTTCAAATTGACAACGGAGATGTGTCTAACCCAGCTCAAAGAAATCTGAGGGCATTGGATAGTGTGAGGGACAATTTAACTATCTTGGTGAAGAGAAGGTTTGATAAAATTGCAACGAAACCAAGTACTCAGTCCCCAACCGAACAGCAACGTGTTAAAGGTCAGACAGAGGGTAATTCTACTGCACTGCCTCCTCACCTGGGGCCTCAGCAATCGAAACCACAAGAGAAAAGCATTTCCTCCATTCTCAAGAATGAGAGTTATTTGCGTGATTCCAATCCTCTAAGTAAGAATTCAGAAGGAATGACATCAGCTTCGGAAGTAAATAACAATTCGCGTAGTACCAACGCGAGGTCAGGGAATACCAGAAAGGAAAAGTGTCTTGAAAATGTCAAGGATGTAACCCCGCCCACAGCTTTCAGGATGTCAAATGAGCGAAATGTCTTAAAGAGCTCTGATAAGTCTAGTGACACTAGGAAACCTCACTGGGACCTCAAGGTGATCTTCGGCAAGTCTTCCAATTCTAACTACGGTAAACGAGGCTTCAGAGACGACGAGAGAAGAGCAAACATGGATGCAGACTTCCATGCCATGAAGGAGAAAGTGATAGCTAGAACAAAAAGTCAGGCCACTCCAAAGCATACATCAGCCAAAGACAAAATAGCAATCCAAAGCAACATTCCTGTCGCGCTGACAAATGGAAGCACTACTATTGATGGGAAACATCAGACAAAACAATCTGAAGAATCCGCTAAATTATCTTATCCTTCAGTCACCAAGCTTTGTAACGACACTGCATCTGAATCATCTTCAGGTGATAATGACACTAGCGGGAGGACGCCGAGAAATGAGAAGCTTCTGCAGAGAGATGAGAAGCTTGTGCACACAGAACAGAAGCTCGTAGAGGTGCCGAAGAAAATCGCGCAGGGAAAGGAGCTTGTGAAGGGAGATGAGAAGCTCGTGTGGGGAGAGAAGCTCGGGCAAGGAGAGGAGAATCTCATGCAGGGAGAGAAGCTCGCGAAGGGAGACGAGAAGTTGGTGCAGATGCAGGAGAGGATCGTACAGGGAGAAGAGAAGCTCATTCAGGTGCAATCCAAGAAACATCCAAAGATCGATGAGGATGATCCAAGAACAAAAGAAACGATCCATGCTTATACATCAAAATACGACATCACTTCCTACTGGAAAGGTTTCCCAACTGGGGAGTGTTATCCGGGACGAGGAAGCCCGCGGCAGAGGCATCTAACATATCCAACAGATCGCTCAACAAGTACCTCCATCGCCTGTTCAGTTCCTGGAGTGTCGAGATGTGTGCCATCAAAACCTCGAGCAAGCTCACTGAAGCCCATAATACTGAAATCCTTTCCTGAGATAGTTCAATATGCGCGATCAGTCTCAGCTGATTGGTCGCAGGTTTGCAAGTGGCAGGAGGCGCAGAGGTCTGGCTGTGAACCAGCTGCTTGTAGCACGACTCCCAAGAAACAAGTTAGTCCATCTAGACCTGGCCTGCCCACAATCAGAATCCATTCCACTTCACAAAAGGTAGATGAGAGTTCAACCGTCAGCAGAAAATCCAGGCGCACATTGTTCGATTATAATGAAGCAACTGCTGTCAATAAAAATATTCAAAAAGGCAGTGTATATCCGCGTAGACATGTGAACCTTGAAGATAGGAAACTTGGGAACATAGAAAATAGTCATCCGTCTTCTGGAATCAAAGTGACAGCAGTCTTACCTTTCCACGATAAAGCTCGGATGACGACAGCAAATAATGTGATGAAATTAAAAGATATTAGAAGAATCACTAGCGAATGTCGAAGGAGCAACAGTCCTGAGCAACAAATTGCAATTCAGAAAAGAAAAGGCCCAAAACATCTTGAGAATGGAGACGTTCTCAAGTGGAATGACACAAAAGAATTATGGGCGATAGAGACGAAACATAAGAATAGCAATGAAAATAATAGTGAATCTACGAATGGTTCAGTGGCTAACAAGGTCATGAACACGAGTAGTTCATGTGACTTTGATGACCTCATCGCAAGCGCAATGAATTCGTTCGAAATTGCGAGAAAGTGTCTTTTAAAATCGAAAGATTCGAGTGACACCAACAAATCAGAAGACTCAAATGACAACAATACCAAAACATCGAAAGATTCAAATGACAGCAATACCAACATATTGAATAATTCAAATGACAAAAATACCAACAACAACATAGAAGATCCCCAAGTCAACGGAAGCAGTGAATCGAGGAATTCCTGTTCACCACATGGATCTGATGCTGACATCAGCTCTGGACCTTCTACAAATGGCTCGTGTCCTCATATGTTGGACACTGAAGCAGAACAAACTGCAGCCTGCCCACCATCCACGATGGTCATTAGAGGTAGGCCAATCAAGAAGAACATTCTACTCCGCGAGACCTTGAAAGACAACTTCGACCTCATAAAGAACATAAGTACACAAATCTGTACTTGCAAGGAGGCCTTATCGTTTCTGAAACGAGACAAGAATGCATCTCGCAAAGTGTTTTTGAGAAAGTGGTATCTGGAGATGATGAGACATTGCCCACTCCACTCGGAGGAAACACAGCATCATTTCCAGGAACAGATGTTCAAAGTCATGAAGTGCCTGCAGGCTAACGGAGCCGAAAAGAAAGTCGGGGAATCTTCTGGTAAATCGGTGAAGACCACCACCATAAGAAAGACAAAGGTGAAAACGAGAAAAAGGGTGAAAAACAAAGTAGGTTCAAGTGAAATAAAAAATGTGTTTCCAGAGCGTGCAGTGTCAAACAGCAAAGGGAGGTCACTGAAAGATCAGGTAACCGTCACAGCCGCTAAGGAATACCTGGCAGCGTACACACACAACCATTACAAGAAGGAGCTGTTGGAAAGGTACGAGTACGAAAAGGTGGTCTCAGACGTGTCGGAATCAAAACCAAAGAAGAAAACTCGGGGAAAGAAGTTGTCTTCACATAGCACCACTAGCCAGTCAACCGTGGACAAAGATAGTCGAAAAGAGTCCAGAGAATTAAAAGAACTGAGACGAAGACTTGCACCTAGGGATTGCGATGTGATGGAACAGAAACTGTTTATGGATATTCTCAAAGGAACATCACGCACACCTGCATGTTCAAATGAAGATGGTCTTCCTCGTGATGCTTCTGGATGCAAAAATGCTGATCGGTCTGCTTCGGATAGCACAGTGACAGACACAGATAATTGCACTTCAAGAGAAGACGAGGAACAGTCGACAAGTGAATCTACAGTCAGCTGCGGGTTAGAAACATCAAATGGAAACCATTCAAATCCTTCTAATAAAATACAGTACGTTTTGTATCTACTCTACAATTATTCCTTGAGTTTTACTTTTCTGATCTCTTTTCGATTTATGATAATATACTCTTCATGATAATACAGTTTTGGTCAAATATAATAACAACAATAATACCAATATAAACAATTACAGTAATAATAATAGTAATAATACTAGTAATGATAATAGAAATAATAATAGTAATAATAACAGAAATAATTATTTTACCATCTTTCTATGTATCTGATTATATGATATTGCAATATATCATATATATTTCATAGATACCTGGCTATAATACAGAGCGATACAGATCTAAACATCAGCTACTCTGGTTTTGCCCATGTTGGCGACTCGATACTGCCCTATGTCATAGAGAATGGGTACAAGTTCACCACACTGAAAGAAGCAGCCAGTCTATTCCCAGGATGTAGCTGCTTCATTATGAAGTCTGTCTTGAAGAAGCATTTGGGCCTTCCAAGGACCTTCTGTTCCTGGGAGCAGGTGAGTGTCTTGGATCTTTAAAACTGCAACCAATACCAATCTCGATGAGATAAACATAACATGGCACCAAGATTACGAAACCTTTTGAATAAGATTTCATACTCAAGCTCACATTTTATATGGGGATTTGTGAACAGGTCCCGTGATTACTAAACATTTTCTACTCCGATTTCGTGCTCAACTCATAAATTTTCTTCACAAATCCCCATAAATAAAATTTGAGCTTAAAATCATGATATAGTTTGTTATCTTGGGTCCTGATGTATGTAATTTCCAAATGCACAGCTTCAACGTTAATTCTTCTCTCAGCTGTTCAAATGAGTGACTTTTAACTACATTAGACAAATATGGAGACTAACATTCGATATGTTCTTGCAGGTTAGTCCAGACATTAACTGCCCTCAACTCCCAGAGATTCCAAGACTAGCATACTGTCTGTTCTTGTAGGTTTGGATGTCGACTACCATCATCGAAAGAGATGGTATTCTCAAAACTAACATTTTATCTGTTTTTGTAGGTTAGTAAGTTGACTATTCTTCCCTCAAGAGTCCAACACTGACACTCAACTGTTTTGTTTTATTGACAGGTTTGTTTTCTGGCCTCCGAGTTTATGAAACATTTTGAGTATTATTTCATGCTCAAGCTCAAATTGTATATGGGGAGTTACAAACATTAGTTGAGCATCGCTTTAAAAAATGTTTCATAATCTCACGGCCTGATTTCACTCCAAGTAAAGGAATGCCAAGCCTAAGATTCTATTGGTTCTTGCAGGTTAGTCTGTAGACTGCTCTCTCTCTCAGTGACTCCCAAGACTAACATTACGTGTATTCTCGCAGGTTAGTCTGTTGACTGCTATTATTCTCAGCGACTCCCAAGACTAACATTATGTCTATTCTCGCAGGTTAGTCTGTTGACTGCCCTAAATCCCAGAGATTCCAAGACTAAGATTCAAACAGGGGACATGATAGTTAGAGTTGACAGTCTTGTCCAGCAACTTCCTGAAATCGAAACAGTCTTGAAGTCCAGACATAAAACATCGACCTCCAAGAAGAGCAAAGCTTGCCTGTGTGCACAGGACTGACCAAATATCTGAAATTGTCATACTGGTATTCTCCATGTTGGAACCGTGACTGAAGTTTACCATAGCCATCACAAATGTATGACAAGATGCTATGCACAAAAGGTGTGTGATGCTTAGAAATGGATTGGATCTCGTCCAATTTACGCTTATCATGACTCTTGAGACAGGCGGTGGTCATTCAACTTGCAGCTCACCAGCAGAGGTCAAGATGAACAAACTCAGCTACAGTAGTGAATTACTACTACAGAATTCAGTGAACCAATACCTAAGTGTTTTCTAACTGAGAAACAAAACACAGGAACGTTACGCCAAGGCACCTTTGACAAAAGTGTTACTTTTTGGAAAAAAACAGCAGTAATTAAAATGGTGAATTTAGAGTTTTCTATTTTCATTATATTTAAATTAAAGACATACAATCACAGATAGTTGATCTAAATAGTGATCTGATGAAGTTTTACATGAAAATATATACATTTTGTTATTGACTACACAAGTACTTTATACATCCAACAACATCTTCCTCATGTTCCACTGGTTATCAATATTTTAATATTTATTGAATTAGATGACTGTAACTACAAATTGCGGCAGATAACTAAATGAAAAAAAAAACACGGTGTTTCTCCCTTACACAAGAGTCTCATCACCTCGAGTTATGTCCCCTTATTGCAACGTATAAGCAAAAATAAAATACGAACATATGCAGGTTACATTACCGGAAGTTTATACTGGAGATTCAAGCAAAATTCCATATGCAGTGGAAATCTATCTACCATACAGCTGCGTAAAGATTTTTGGAGGTACAAACAATATTTTATGTATGTCAAATGAATGTACTTTGCAGTTGTAACTAGTGCAAAATGAGCATAAATATGATTGCATGCCTTTAAGGATCCGTTTAAATTCTGCTGTTGAATTCTAATTTGGTTTTTATTATGACTTTTTGTTGGGAGTGGGTGGAAGCAGTTACCATTTAAAACTATGACTTCATCATTGAAGGAACAGGGTATATTGCAGGTGTGAAACATCAGAACAAAGTACAAATCTTGTAATGTAACTACATGTATACCTAAAAGTTCATTTACACGGTTCGTTTGTTTCTGTGATGACTGTCTGTTTGTCTGTCTCTGTCTGCGTGTGTGTGATACTTCCTTCAAGAGCATTCTTCTATGATGGGATGAAACCAGCAACATCTGTAGCACTTGGTCTTGCAGTAAACCTGCGAGCACCAGCTGATACTGTCTTACCGATGAATCAAGGATCATGATAATTACACTGCGACAGTACAGATAGCAAAACATAAGAAAAGTAAAGCAAATACTGATGCCAGACCTGCATTTCATGAAATGGTTCTATGAATAGTCTGGGCCTAAATTGAGGTTTGCATCACTTCCTGCTATAGTAAAAGCATGGCACAAGACCTGAATTTGGTCAAGACAACAGTAAGCCCCTTTCGTGAAATGCAGGCCAGGTCTCTCTTCTAATACTAGGCAGGTCATCATGCTTCACAGCTCCAGATGCAATCTACATGTCTCTAGACTAGTTCTTGTCAAAGCCATTGGCGACAATATCCCCCTATCCTTTTTAAAAAATGATTATTTTTACATTATTGGAAAAACTGCATACAAATATGAATGTCAAAGACATTGACAGTCATTGTAGGTCTAAAATAAAAATAAAATAAAAATAAAATCATAAACATCAACAAAATAAATTGCCACCTTCTTTGGATAAAGACCAAGATACGTTCCACACTGGCAAACACTTGCTGTTCTTCAAGCTTTCCTCCATGAAATAAAAAGAAGAGAATATCGATGAGGTTTTCAGTTTTTATTCATACTGTTCATGCCCCACATAATAGCGCCAACACTTGGAGCACTGGAAGCAAAGTGTTTACAAATGTCCACTTTTATAAAATGTCCTCGAGGTGTTTTCTCTTTCATGGGACATTTCAAATTAAATATCCATGTCTATAAATCTATACACCTTTCTCAAGTCTCTTCATCTGATCTAACAAAATGATTCGTGCAGTGTATTTATTTATAATTGACACGACGATCAAATTTAATTCACAGGCATTTTCTAAAAGTACTGCATGGAGGATTAGCATGTTTTTTTTTCACCTAAAAACATACGACAAACAACCAACTGGCTGTGGGAAATGTACCAATTTGTTAATACAAGCATAACATTTCTATGATATTCACACAAAAAGCCTGGTTGTCATTATCACCTTCGCAAAGTGGAGAGAAAAAAAATAAAGTCAATTTCATTTTCTGTTTGCACAACTTAAAAATCATCTTAATAATTTTACCGTAATTTTAACCTGTTTGCTGGAGTCAATTTGAGATGCTCCCTATATAGAGATCATCTTGGTTATTACTCCAACAAAGGAAATGTTAACCTTCTTCATGCTGGAGGCAACCGGAGAGGCCCTAAATAGGTGTTGCAGTGCCTAATCCAGCAGGGAGGGGGTTAAACCACTACGAAGTAGCACTAGGCTTATGAAGTCATAACAAATGCAGGAAATTCATTAGATTAAATATGAACCTGATTTCAAATAAAATATATTCCTAATTTCACCACATCCAATAAAAAATACTGCATTAATAATATGTACTATTAGAATATAATTGTTTCAACTAACTTCAGAACTGCAATTCATCAATGTTCAATCCCACTGACTTTTAAAAAAAATAAAAAAATCATAATAATAATAATAGTAATAACAAAATCATATCTACAAGAAGCCTTTGCAAATATACATATGAAGGAGGATTCTACAGTACAACTTTGTGAACATGCACTCATTGGTGGCTCCAATGCAGACCACACCAGATATAAGTTAACAGGGACGCAGACGAGGATGTGGTAAATTCTCTTCTTAGACTCGTCTATTACACAAATCCGTTTCAGACACACAGACATATACAAATTGGGGGGAAATAAAGGCATGTCAGTAAACATGCTAAATCCTATATTATATTCTCAGTTGTGTTTGCGGCTTAATCTTCGTTCTGTTAGAGGCAAGAAATGAAGAGAGAAAAAAACAGTAGAGAAACATTTTTTGATTAATCTAGTAAGATAACAAGGATAAAAAAATATACATGTATATATATACCTATGCAGCAGATGTCGTGTACATTTAAAAGACGTTGCACAGTAATTTCCCTACTAAGTTTCTGACAGATAACCACAACTCATTCAGTTTGTTGACAATAGTGTTCATGAATTTCTGTATTTTCCATTAGGCCATACTAAATTGATTTATTGTTTTTCAGAAATAATCCACCGGCAATTACATGTACCATTTTACAACAAAAACTAAAAGAACTGTCCATGCTCAATAAGCATTAAAAATATTCCAGCCAAACAAATTTTCATTACAAATCGTTTTCCAACCATCAGTTTCTAAAATAATTCCATATGATACACTATTTCAAAAATAACTTGCCAGAGAAACAACATATTAACTTTAGATGGCCTTACAAGAGTTGCCAGTGTCTAAAAATATAGAGATTGAGGTTGTACAAGGGAATTGTAAGAAGTACAACTGCACATAAACTTACACATTACAGAAACTGATATCAAAATCCAACATTAGACATCTGCGTTTGCATCGTCAATATTGAAAGCAAAGGTGCATATCATGTGATCATGTCCATTAAATCAAAAACATTTAATCAATTACCTTAAAAAAAAAAATTTGTTTTCAATTTATACAAAAAACAACATGGACATGAGAACAAAACCAAATGGTCCGATGACAACCATTTTTCTGTTAACGGATTATGAAATCTACATTGTATTTTTTTAGCAATTTCTGCCTTCTTACTGATATCACACCCATCCCTCATTAATAAAAACAACCTAAAATAAAAAAAATATTAGTATTTTTAATATTATGAAACAAAAAACTAGGACGCACCAACGAGACATGATAAATATGTAGGCATTGGTTATTCATCCATGCTGAAATCTGTAGAAATTCTGAATGGACATGATGGCATATATATTCCGCGATTGAGAAGTTGGCACAAACGAACACTGGCAATGCGGTTCAGAATAGCTTCCGAGTTCAAAACGACATGAAACTGAACACTTCGACATTGTAGGATGTGCAGGAGAAATATGTAAGATGCAAATTAAAATACATGAAACCATTTATCTCCAGCTCACACAAAAATACTTAAAGCTGCTCTTGTAAATGCGAAAAACAGCTCCCATCTTTGCTACCAGGTTCTCTGTTGTCATAGTAATGAACATTGCTAACGCGGTTATAAAGTACATATAAAAGTAAATTGTAATAAAGACTTTAATTGAAAGAAATAACACCTTAATCAGGAACTCAATGTTGATAGCAAAAGTACACATAGAAAACTGTAAAATTCTATTTCATCTTTTTAAATTGAGATTGGCTAACTTTAAAAAATGTAATAACATTGAATTCAAACCAAATGACATAGGAATAGTGAATCAAGTATATTTTTTCATGCATTATAGAGGATGAGCAAAATGAGTTGAAGCTGAAGCGAAATTGCCTACATAAAACTGTTTAGTATAAACAACTTTAGTAGATAAACCTATTTCAGTACAATTTCGGACTGTCAGCAAAAATTAATGAATGAAACAGGATGTTTGCATAATACCAGGCAACAGTCACAGTAAGCCAGTGTCCAATCGGGGTATGGGCGATGCAGCAAATAAAGTGGCTTTAAATTGTGGATGTCACGTGACGCACATGACCCCCAGAATGGTGTCGATACAATTTAATACACACAGATCAAACCCCATAAGATCTGCACAGACCCAACCCATCAAGATCCACACAGACCCAACTCAACAGATCTGCACATACTCGATTCGATCTCGAGATCTGGACAGATCAGAGACCACAATCCACCCAGATCCTGTTTGTTTACATAAATCCACAATCGGACACTGTCAACAAAATAAAATGGCGAGCATTTTTTTTAGTTGTCTTTTTCTTCACATGACCTCTTCCCCAACGTAATTCATATGAAAAACAAACATGCACATAATGAAGAAGGAAAAAAAAAGTTAAAAAAACGTAGCATGTGAACAAAGAACTGCACTTGAAATAGATCGCTCAAGATTGGGAGTTTCTGTGAAACAATACAATCGACGCAGCTCGATTTGGAGAGACGAATTGGAGATACACCTGGCAGTATAAATAACAATGATGTCGGGTACACACACAGTGGGCCAGGGGGTGGGAGGTGGAGGTGGGGGCAGGGCGCCGCGGATCACAGGATCATGCAGTTCTGATGGCTAGGCCGACTGTTCTTCTGTTTGAGCCGTGATTTTGGACGGTAATGCTCCAGGTAGGAAAGCTGTTTGGCATTGATTGCACCTTTGCGCTTCCTGAAGAATAAAAGTAACAATTATAGAAATAATTAATGTAATAATAATCAATATTATAGCAATAACATAACTGTAAGATGCCTGATACTCTACTCTGTACTGTCAGTACATTTCAAGTAACTTTCTAGTATGAAAATGCAGTGGATTGTCTCCCTTTTTACTGAAATGTGTGCATCATGCTTAATAATTTAACTATCGAAATCACAAATTATTCCTACTAGTACTAGAACCCGCAGGGCTCGACAGTAACGATTGTCAGCCTGCCTGGGAGAGATATTATCAGTCAAATGTGGTCGTAATTATCAGGCCTACAAATGAAATATCAGCATTGCAATAAAATTAGAAGTTTTGCACACAATATTCAATGAGTTTGCACATCAACATTGAAAAAAGCCTCATAACTCGACGAGGTCGCACACTATTCAAACAGTTTAGCAATCGGTAGTTGATGATTTGCATTCACACCATTACGCATGTGCAGTAACACTGATTCTGAGCTCCAGAAATAGAATCGAATGCTTGAATTGTTTGTAGAAGAATATGCACACTTTATACTACTGTCATTGGGGCATAACAGCTAGAAACGTTACTTAATGACAATGATCACACAGTACAATCTGTTACAAATAATACATAGCTGTAATCGTGTCAGTAAAATCTTCAGCGTTGTTCAATGATTGTTCTAACTCACAAAAGGCCGGCTTTTTGAAACCCGAGTTTCAAAATGTTTTTTCTTTGCCCGATCGCTTCCACCACAGCTACCAATCACCGTTATGAATATACCTGGATATAATAATGGTGCCTTATATACGCACAGTAAATTAGGCAATCTAATAACATCCTATTTCACTGTTTATCTATCATAGTATCATGTATTTAGCTTGAGAACCGATTTCCCATTGATGAATCCCAGTCATTTCTTCTCACCTAATCTTGTTAACCTTGACAATAGGAAGCCTACTCATGGTATCCGAGGCCACGTCCTGCTCTATTCATTGCTAATTACCTGGCTTAATCCTATGTTAATTGGCCTTTGCAACTGTTTACATTTGAAGTCGCTGACAAATGCGCGCAATATCTGTACCGCGTATACGTCAATTTTATCAGAATTTGCGTCCGCTAAATATAAGTTTTACAGTAGATGGCTAGATCTGAGGGAATTGCAAGGATAATTCCAGTGTTTTAAAAGTAAATATCGAAATAGAAAGAGAAGAGCCCTGCCAGAGAGATAGTTATTGGTCTTGAAGGAAGGGTTAAGACACATATAATCGAATGTTAAAATTGGAGCAATATTGAAATAGAAATTCTCCATGACTGGAGCAGCAATAAAACAGAAATGCTTTCCGGCGGAGTGCCGTTGTGGTATCATATCTGTCCCCCTATCACAAATGTCCCTCGGCCCAATCAGAGCTCAGCAATATATTTGCCTCATGGGTTTTCCCCATCCTGTCATTTTACGAGTATTTCGCTATCACAAATGTCCCCCTCTCACAGATTTTGTGTGTGATTTTATGGAAATTACTAGGTAATAGTAGTTTTAACTCTCAGCGAAATTATAGTAGTTAAATTCTGTTATCATAATGAATAGGTTTACAGCAGATATTTCGCAATATTTATGGATACATTACGAGATAGAAGTTCTGCAAACATGTGCAACTGTGCAGCTCTCGAGCCTGTGACAGCTGGATCACTTTGACTCAAATTGACTGTAAAATTAATATTTATTCTCCGATTTCCGCTTCAATTAATCTGAAATATTGGTATGCTAATGCTGTTTGTGAACGACTATGATAATTGCAAACATTTACCACTTGGAATGTCACAGATTATTATGCAGACAAAATGTTAAAATTAGTGTAAGCTATGTCTGTGGGTGCTAGTAATGAATCCGCAATCAGTTGTACCAGTGTAAACATTTACCACTGTTGGAATTTCACTGATTTCTTGTTATTTCTTTTTATAGTGTCCAAACGTTGCTAAGGTCTTCTGATTTCCTGTCTCATCTGTGTTGTGTTTGTACTTAGAATGTGATAAAGCTGTGAGTGAGTAATCGACAATTATATCCCACTATATTTCCTGCAAACGGGACATTTGTCATAGCTGATTCAGTGCCATAACACTTTTATAATGTAGATTCATCATAGCCTACATAATTATAGTCGTCAAATTTCTTAACAAACACAATTCGAATTAAAGTAAGCCTTATAGTAGATATTCAAATATATAATTTATACTTATTACTAAATTAAAATTGGAAACCGGTCGATACGCTAATTTATAGACAGCGAGACATATATGATAGTGGAACATCTGTGATGAAGGTGGTGATGAGATTTTGTCCCGCTCATCTCACGCATGCACATTGGGACCCAACAGGACAGATGTGACAGCGGGACAAATATGATACCACCCCGTAAATCCACTTACTCCCTGATTAATTGGACTGCATCTTCGTATTTCATTCCACTTTCCATCAACGCCAAGGCAACCAACACTGGAGCTCTGAAACACGACAATGTGCACAGTTGTTACCCGTGTCGTGGGACTTGTACTGTGTTCAGATCTGCCAAACTGCCTACACTTTAGTTTGACATGAAATGCCTTGACATCCCTATCGTAGATAATTTTAAAAAAACTTCAATGTCGTATTCTGTATGCCCGAAATTTTTACATTAATAAAAAAAAATCTGTTTATATAGCGATCACCAATAATATTTTGAATAAGTGTTATTTTAAGCAGAGGGGAGATGTCCGAAAGAAGAAACAGGCAAAAAGACTCAATTTCCACGTGTTGATGCTCTTCTTCACCACATACCCACACGTGCAAACAGATATTTCTTTTATTAATTGTGCAAAATATTTCATTTTTCAATTTTGGTTAAGGCATACAAAATAAGACATTGCAGAGATAATCTACGAAATGGACATAAATCAAGACATCATTGCCAAGGGAGACAACCCTGCCAGACATATGAAGACCTCACTAAACTCGCCTAGAGTTCTTGCAAACTAAATCCAGCTATCTGGGGAAAATTTGAGGTATTGTATGGTTACCATGGTTACAACCAAACAACAGCCCATCCCAGAAGGATAATGTGATTGTCTTAATAGACATAGGATGTCACATATTGTCAATTCAGAATCTTGCCAGATAACGAGAAAACATATCAATTACCTCCTCGAGGTCTACTGTATCTAACTACGTATTTCTGTATTTGTTAAGAGATAATGTGCAGGCAATTCTCCAGATATTGTCCAAGACTGTGTTCACTGAATTGACTGGGAGTATTTAATTTTAATTTTATTATTGCGGGTCCTTTTGGCCACAAGCTTTTCTGACCAAGCCCCATTGCTCAGATGCAAGTCTGGTTACATGAACCATTTTCATCGCTGCAATAGATTTAGCTAACCATATTCTAACGTATTGTAGCGATACAAGTGTTTTATGCAATGGAATTACACTTGTAGCCGGTTCAGAAAATTTGGCTTCAATTGTACAACTGTTATGAAATGCGAGTTTTGGTGAAGGACCAGGACCATTCAAAACGGTTTCTGACCAGCATGTATTGCTTAGATTTTGTGGACACTGGTCAGTGACCAAGGCAAAATCTTGCCACACAAAACAGATCATACTAAAAAGGCTATTTTATTTATATTATTATATTTTTGGGAAACCACTTTCAAAATTATTTCACTTTTATCACTGGCTTGTAAACAAGTGGCAATGTGCTGTGTTATAGTAGACAGACCGTAACCCATAACATGTAAACAAATAATATTGATACTGGAAAGGGTGATTTCAGCAGAAAACAAGCCTGGTGTCTGGAGTACAAGCCATGTCCAGTGCAAATAAGTCGACCCCTGAACAAATAAAATTGCCACGTCTGTCGGCATGATGCTGATTGTTTTTGAAGTCGCTGACCTGCCGAGACCTGCTACACAGTGGACAGCGACACAGCAGCCTGGCTGCTCTCGGAAGCGTGTTTTGAGCAGGTTAAACCAGTCCTCCACAACATCTGCTGGAGGGGGGCTGCCATCATCAAACTGCCAGTCCTGCAATCACATCATAAGTATGTAATGTCACATGCAACAGTGACATGTCATGTCATATAGAAGCAAATAACATTCTTTATCCTACCTAACACGCAAGTTTCTTCCGATTACTTGAATTTTACTTAAATTAATTTTTATAATTGTCAAAATTCTTAATCAAATTGGAAATGAGATATTTTATGGCATTAGTAATTTATAGCGATATTTATTAATTAAGCACTTTCAAAGCTCCATGGTTGGATTAATTACTATCAATAGAGCATTTATGGTCCGGGTCAACATGTTCAAGTATGAATTTAAATTTAAAAAATGTAATTGGGCTTTCAATATTCTTTCACTTATATCACGGCTTGTCAGTGTAGGGCAGGAGGAAACCCGCAACATTTGTAGCGCTGAATGTGTAAACCTGCAAGCATCAGCTGGTACTGACAAGACCAAGGATGATAACTGCATTGCCACTCTACAGACGGTGCATCCTATCAATATTGCGTTTGAGTGGGATTTGAACCTGGAACCTTTGGCTCCGAAGTCCAACGTTCTACCACTGCGCTACCACCCGCCCCTCCAGCTCTAGTATGAAGGCTGTGACATCAACTATCCTAGCAAAATACTGACTGCATTTTCATACAAACTACCGCCTCATCATTTTATGCTGGACACTTTACACATTCATGCTAATATAGCTGGTGCCTCAAAATCCACTAATATATTTCACTAGGGATGTGATTACACCAAATAAATCAAATAAAACTGAATAGCAAAGAGTCACAGTATGAATCTTTCACCCATACATAACGATTAAAACTCAATAACATGAAGGAGGGTCATATGGACACATTGTATCCCAGTTTTCCCACTTGCTGTATGACCAGTGGTCAGGTCACATTTGGACAACCAGATCAATACTCCACACTATCCTGCAGTCCAAACAAAAACTGCCGACTCGGCAAAAGACAGAGGGCAAGGCATCCTGTTGTATCGTTTATCCTGACTTGGTTGTTTTAGCATATTTTGATGATTCAGACACGTCACACAATATGGCAACACCCATTGTTGTCGTGATTGTCATGACTAGCGAGAATAGGTCATTTTAATTACACGATAAATTCATGTTTAACCCTCTCCACGCTGAAGGCAACTGGAGATGCCATAAAGGGCTGTACCTGTGATGGATAAATTCCAAACGATATCAATATAGATTCTAAATACACTCAATAATGCAAATAATAACACATGACAAACATCAGAATGAGTCTGATGCAATTATCTTTGATTTCATCTTACCGACAATCTGACAATCGGCTCAATGCATGTGACGCCACATGATGCCACGTGACGCAGTGTGACACAGTGACAGGGAGCACTGGGCACGTGATGTCAACGGCCAAGACTAGACAACAGCTTACCGACAATCAATACAGACTACTGGCTGAGCCCAGGAAAGCAATTTAGCCAAGTGCTAGTCAGCAAGCTGCATGTGGAAATGTACTACTGCTAATAATTACATTGTGAATTGACCCAAAAGAAAACTTGATTTGTCTACACAAGTGCTTTAATATTGTGTCTCACTAGTTTTCAATATTTTCAATTCATGCAATCCTAGTCTGGACAAATATGTCCTAGCAAACATGGTAAATAAGAAAATTTCAAACGAAATATTATAACATTTCTGTTGGTATGACTAACCTATTTGTATAGGTCCTATGTGAAAAAATATATGGTCAATTATATGAATGAATTAATTAGTGCTTTATGTCGAAGTGGGAATATTTCACCCATACACAATGAGGAGTCCATTACCACTGATTACTACTATTCAAAAATACTTGGAAAACAATTATAATTATTCAATATCAATTCCAAAACAATACAACTGAGTGCTACTGACAGCTGTAACCAAATATACTATCAGGCCGCCGGAGGGCTCTCACTTGCTGTGCAACGTATGGTTACAAATTTGACATAGATCTACACCATATTGAACACTATACCCAGGAACCTAGATCTACATCATACCATATCATATACCAGGAACTAACTGTCTGAATCACTGAATATGACATTTATTTTTTGTATACATAAGTTATAGCGACTGACAAGTGTTCAAAGTTCCTGCCTACTTAAAATACAGCCGCCATTTTTGTCCACTGGAAATCTGTAGATTATTTTTCACGAATGTACAGTTTTCTGTTCATCACATTCAGGAATGTACAATTTTGAAATTCATCATTTGAGATTGTGTGGACTTCAAACTGCAGTGTACCATCACTCACAAAATATCTCGACTAGTCAGGACCGACCTCGAGACTTGACCACCTGAGCTATGCAGGCTACAAAGAAACTAACCAAAATTCATCAAGTCTTTTAAAACAGTTACAGTAGCCAGCAACAGCACGTGCTTCACGACGTGTTCACGTAGCGTGCATGGAACACGATATGTGCGCAACAATCCAGCCAGAGAACAGGCATACTCACAAACTGCACGTAAAATGTGTGGTATTTAAGTCAGATAACATCCTTGTAACAGTCAATTCGTGAAAAGCAATGTCCTCGCCCCTTGCACTTAAGCACATGTATTATTGAATAAATAACAGCATTCCAGCAGTTAAATTTATATCATGCAAACATGTATTTGAAACATGTGCGGTGAACTGATCTTGATCTATCAATCACTAGGCCTTAGCGGAGGTGAAAAATTCTGATCTATCAGTCACTGGGTTTAAGGGGGGTAAAATTTACAACTGATCTATCAGTCACTGGGTTTAAGGGGGGTAAAATTTACAACTGATCTATCAGTCACTGGGTTTAAGGGATGAAATTTACAACTGATCGATCAGTCACTGGGCTTAAGGGGGGTGTGTGTGACCGGTTCAACTGATCTATCAGTCATCAGGCCGTAAAGGGTTAACGTTGTTTTAACGCAATATGTAAACGTGGACTGACCAGGACACGGATTCCTTCTTCCTTGAGTTTGTCGGTGTCATACGTGGGGTCACATACCCTTACGACATCTTTGGCGCCTCGCTTGTTTAGTTCCTGGAAAACATTCAATGTGAAGAAACAGCATGAATTCCTGTACACACATTCGGATCGACTGAGTGACATCACTATATGCGCTCGGATCTAAGTGGAAGGTATCCATTATGGCGGAAATGGACAAAGGTCTCGAAATATGTTATCAACTTTTACAAATAAAATGTAAACACTTTAAGTGTCATATATTCAATTATAATATATAAAATATACAGGCCTCAAAGTTACACAATTTTCGAAGGAACTATTTGGCTCCTGCAGACCCCAAAACAAGTGAAAATAAGTGAAATACTGGTCACTACGGCTCCCAAATTAGTCGCTAAATTGAGCCTTGATAGACAATCTGATGATGTCGAATTCTATTTCATAAAATATTTCAAAGCAGCAATCTGATTTGTAGGGGGATCTCATGACCATACTGCCATAATGAAAACCTACCACTTACTCATTATTTACTACGTGCGAGCGCATATCTCTATTCCGAGTGATTGCAAAGTTATTGCAATTGGTAATGGTATGTACAATGAGTGAGCGATTATGGATGATATTGCTGTAGGATTGTTTGACCCACTTGTGTGTATGTACAACACAGAATCATCACAAGTGCAGGGAAAACTATGTTTGGCAGATCAATTATCTTCAATCAACATTACGTTCAGCATATCAAATTATTATCAAAGAAAATCAGGATAATGTGCAATTAGGTATTTTCAATTTATATGCAGTCCCTCGCAAATGTTATCATGTTATATTATATATTATATATCTAAGTGCCTCCATTAGTAATAATGTTAAATTAAATTACATATTGAGAACTAATGTTTTGACATTTAATATTTTGTTATTTTTTCTTCTACGTTGGCTCATTCAATGTTTTAATAAGTATGTCCTACTGCAGTAATGAATGAATTAGAGCTTTATGTTGCATCGGGAATATTTCACCGATGATATGCGATAATACTCCATTAATTTGATTAAAACTACATGTTGAACAGTTACCTAGTAAATATGGGGTGGGTGGTAGCGCAGTGGTATAACGTTTGGACTTCGGACCCAAAGGTTCCGAGATCAAATCCCATCCTGGGAGCCCAGCATCCATGTTCGCGAAAGTTACCTTTCTGACGCGATATTGATAGGAATGAATGAATTAGTGCTTTACGTCGCAGCGGGAATATTTCACCCATATGCGACGATGATATTGATAGGATGCGCTGTCTGTAGAGTGGCAATGCAGATATCATCCTTGGTCTGATGGTACGAGCCGATACTCGCAGGTTTACTGCAACATTCAGCACTAAACTGGCATGTAGTGATATGTGATAGAATCTTGAAAGCAGATCACATACCGATGATGAAACTAACAGCAATCAAAAGTCTATTTTCAAAGTACAGTGAACCCCCGACATAATGCCCTTCATTACATCGCATATTCGGTTAAACCATGCGGTCAGCCGTGGACCCCATTTTTTACCATTTTTTACTCTAAAAAAATGGGCTGGCTGACGAGAGTGGTAAGAAAAAAATGGGACAAGCTGAAATTTTTCTCTCTCTGGAAATCGCTGAATATCACACGGATACAGTGATCAGCGTTTATCAGCAGTAGCAGACGAAGGACTAGCTCCCTGCCAATGTTACACAAAACAATCATGCGTAGCATAGGTATGGGACCAGTTTGTATACCCTTCTTACCTCAACGTCTCTAATTACACCAAAGAGTTCCAAAATGCCGCTTCTGACGCAAAAAAAAACCAAAACGTCCCAACTGTAAACTCGACTCACTTGAGCATGTGAGTACATACTCAAGGATTTGAGTACGATTCCGAGTTGAGTAAGAAAAAAGTGACAAAGTGATTGTTAACACGTTTTCTTCACTCAAATCACTCAAATCAGATCATTACAAATGTGTTTTTAATACTGGAAGTACAACAAACAAAATGGTGGTTGATTTAGCTTTGTTTTAAATACGATTCCCTTGAAATGTACCGGGAATATTGAGATGTAAGAAATGACGCTGTGATCAAAGTATGTAGACTGATTGATACTTAAGCACGTGTAGTCATCTACTCAACTAAGCGTGACTGTTGATTGCGAGCTATGACTGTTATGACAGCGATCTCCGCTGATGTGCGCTATGAACAACTGTAACACTTGGCCCTGTTAATGGCCGGGTAGTGATACGTATCACTGATACTGCTTCATGATCTCTCCATATAACGCTATATGCAATAACGCGGGGGGGTACTTTGAGGACCCATAAAGTAGCGGTATACCGAGGGTTCACTGTATTGAATTATTACACATAGAAAAATAGAACAGATAATCCAAGTGAAATCAAGCCCTGAGATTACGAAATGTTTTGAGTATGCTCAAGCTAAAAGTTTATATGGGAATTTTTGAACAAAACTTTAATTGGAGTGTGAAATCATGCTGAAAAAGGTTCCATAATCTCGGGGCCATAGAATGGTATTTCTATTTTTTTTTAAATAGCGGCAATTCATTTGGATGGGGCATCTCACGGCCCTGCCATTATTATGGGAACCTTTAATCGAGGTCGGAGGATATACATTTTAGATGACACGAGGATGTTCTGCATTGGTACATTGTCAGAGATAATCCATGGGAAGAACTGATTATCAGGGGCTCACACATATACACATACACACCTCTATAAACTTCTCAATGGAAGCGTCTGTGGGTCTGTCCATGATCAGAAAGCGCATGCTCTTGAACTCGATCTCGGCGGGTTCGGGGCGACGGGCCTTCATGGCTGTGGTCATGCTATATATATCCGCACGACGATGAACACACACAGAGACGGCACACACAGTACAGGTTCAAAATAATCTCCTTTTCATAAACAAACGCAGCAAAGAGTAACAATATTGCGATTCAGGTAAAAACGATCAGGCAGCTTTGTAGTAGAAAATATTCCGAAAATATTTCCTTTGCGGCGAAAAACTTTTTTCTTTTCTTCTGATGGTTTATGTACGCTCACTTTTGGCTAGTAGTACACAACATAAATCGAATGAAAGACACAGGGTTTTAGTGTCCAAGAAACTTGGGTTAGCACAGTGATTTTTAACCCATTCAAACTCCACACACTGCGGGCTGTCCGGCCCCAGTAAGGAGACCACTTCGCCTAAAATGATAAGAAGAAAGTGTGAGTGCAGCACCGTGGTTGACGCGACCGTTTTCCAAAGGGAGACGACTCCGCGAGCTCTCTACTCGTGTTGAGCCTGGCAATAGTCCCCGCTGTTTGTCACAAACTCCATAAAGGTATGACCGTATTCACCGGAAAACTGAAACATAAAGAGAAAAAAGCATTGTTAGAATAAGTTAAAATATCAATATTGTTTCTACATGCCACTATAATACATTTAAGTCCAATGGCCTCAAGTTTGTATTCGAAGAATTTCAATCCATTCATAATAGAAATTGAATTCCAATCCATTCATATAAAACTTTGTAATCCAATCCACTCATAATGATATCAAATATTTGGAATACATTCAAGTAAGGTGTATCATCACATTGTAGATGTACTACTGAACTTTGACCTCAATGTATAACTTACATCATATTACGTTCATTCTCATTCCAAGTGATTACTAATTGCCTTTCTAAAGTTACGACAAAACAAGGTTAATTCTCAAATCATGGTCCTTCGACCATGCAAAAATATCAAAATCAGGGTTATTCAGCATTTTTTGTTCCTAGTCCTATCCATGATGGAATAACATTGACAACTAAAGAAGACGTCAGAAAAAATTTGCAACTCCATTGCCTGAGAAACAGGACGAAGCAAAGTGGTTTAAATGATCACTAGCCAATCACAATACAGAAAATACATGAATTCCAGGCCCTTTTTGAGTACGATCTGCACTGGAGCAATGCTATGTGCTACATATACATATTTCATCACATATATTGCAATCAATTACACAAAGATATGACATGTTACTGTCAGGAAGTTACACACACATGTACGAATCAGACACATCATTTACAAACAAATTACATATTTATAGCATATATTATGACAAATTGTTTTAAAAACAGATGACAATAATACATTCTCGACTGATTATTTTGCCACATACGATATAAAACATTTAAAATGTGTTCTTTTCCACATCTCATCCACAGATTTGTTTGAATTTCATTCAATTTTCATTTTGATTGGAAAATTACAAAAATCTATCGTCGATATCCCTGTATAGCATATTATAAACATTAACTTATCAAGAATACTTTGCTGATATCAACACTTTATCAGTTTACGACAGGAAATAACATAACAACCAAATTGCTGATAATTCAATATACGTGGTGGATATCTACTGTGTAATAACGATTCCATAATAAACAATGTTGATTACGTCTTTTTGTGTTTCTCGTGCTTAGGTGAAATGTACACATTTTCGACTGCTAGTTCGCCCTCTCGATAAAGCTGTTTGTCAGCAGTTTTCAATGGTTTATTACACTAAAATAATTAGATTAAATAATTAGAATAACCCGCTCTTATCTCGTGGGTTATTCTCTAATTATTACAGTAAACCTGTAAGCAAGCACCAGGTGATACTGAAGAGTGAGACAACGTGTTATGCTTTTACACTGCTGCGTGAATCTTTCACCCATAAGCGACGAGTGGTACTGAAGAACGAAGAATGATTACTGCACTACCAAGCACCTTGCATCATGACTGTGTCAGAAACAACTGCCATGAACATTAATCCTAGCTCCTCGAGGCAGGTTCAAACTCGGGGCCGTTGGCACCAAATTCAACCGATTTACAACAGCACTACCACCTTCCCCCTAGTCATTAGATGAAGGCACTTTGTCACAATAATCGTGGTAAAAAAAAAATGCAATAAACAACAAGATCAAACAAAACTATAATAGTAACTAGAGAACCATTAATGTTTTGACAGGCAGTTCATCTGAAATGGATGATACGGCAATAAACATGATAGATGTTGTATGAAATTGCCAACACTGCAATAGACATGGTAAATGTCATTTGGTGCAAGATAGATTATGAAAAAAGCTGCAGATTTCCCTGGAGAGGGATGAGCTGAAAGGGATAAACTGTCAGTGTCAAGTGTGGTCGATTCAATGAAGGAGAAAACAGCTCGATGAAGTCACGGAGTGGAGATGCAGTGATGCGTGAGACTTTGCCATACCATACATTCTCCACATGTGTCCAGATATAACAATTGTACTTTTGTTGAAATATTTAGTTTCAGTATATATCATGGTATACGTAAATATAGAATCAGGCCCTGAGATTATGAAACTTTTCGAGAATGATTTCATAGTTTCGTAATCTTGACGTCTGATTTTATAAGCACTACTACCATTAAATCAAACTTAATGCTGCTTGAGATTTCTAATTTTTAGTTTTAATTTTAATTTATTTTTTTAAATTGGGGTTTAAAGCCACTTTCAAGATTCTTTCACTAGTATCACGGCTTGTCAGTTTAGGGCAGGATGAAACCTGCAACATCCGTAGCGCTGAATGTTGCAGTAAACCTGCGAGCATCGGCTGGTACTGACAAGACCAAGGATG
>JAUTBT010078231.1:0-13098 GCA_032361225.1 Lepetodrilus schrolli | reverse complement strand
CGCTACGGATGTTGCGGGTTTCCTCCTGCCCTAAACTGACAAGTCGTTATATAAGTGAAATAATCTTGAAAGCGACTCAAAACACCAATACACAAAAAAACATAGAAAAAATTCATGAATGAACAAACAAATACATAAATAAGTAATATTAAAAAGAAATATACGTGTAATGAAATAACCCATATAGAGTTAAAGACCACATTTTATCGTTGGATATGTAAAAAATTGGTGTCCGCTCTCTCTGTCACATACATCAAGATAATACGAACTGTTTTCATCGCTAGTCTCCTACGGTATGATATGTTGACAGGGGCATTTACTCCAGTCTGGTATTCGTCATTCCCGACCTGGGGACAATTATATTGTCTGGGTCCTCGACGAATGAGCATATCCTATCATTTGTGTAAACCTTGGGGTCGTCGTCTCTTCTCACTGTATCCAATATAACCCAAACCATACCAAAATACCTTGGCCATCGGTGTAGCTCCGGCTGACGACACTAACGAAGCTCAGTAGGGTCCACTGTGACGTAGGCTATCCTGGGGGTACAGGACTCGGATTTGGAAGACGTCTTTGTGTAATTCGGAAATAGTTCTGGTGGCGGTGATAGTTAGGACAGAAAACGCTCTATACGTACTAGATTACGCCAAGCTATGCAGTATACATATGAAATAATATTAAAATGTAATACAAATAAATGTACGAGAGATCTAGAGTTGGTCTGAGGAATGTGAACTAGTTTGATGATTTAGTTTTCAAATTTAATTGAAATTTAAAGCAGAAGCCAAACCACTAGGCTAACCGGAGCAAAGCGGGGGGAAAAGTCCGATAATGGCCGATCGAAGCCAAACCTAAAAACCTAAACATTAATTATGTCGTCATAGCGAACAATAATATTATTCTATATACAACGTTAAATCAATATGTAAAATAATGCAAATGATGTTAGCTCAATGATGTGGGAAACCCTGGTGTTGGTGTCCCCTTACATTGCAAACAACGAACTGTCACGTTAACGCCCAAAACGCTAGTTATAGCACGTCGCATTATAAGTTACCAGCGTCATTTCCGGGGTGTACAGGTTTTTACAAGCCGAAATTTCGACTTGTAACACCCCGTATGCCCCGGAAGTCACTCTGGTAACGAATGTATCTAAAATTATTAACAAAGCGAACTTATGAATATTCATAATTCAGAATATCTTTCTAACATATGAGTCGAGGGCGGCGGCGGTCACAATGATCAATGACGTCACAACTTTTAACTACGGCAAAACCGGGGTGTACGACTTTTTCCAGGACACCTCTGGACCAATGAAATCGCTAGAATCGTCGCATATTTTGGATAAGTACATTTTCCCCATATTTGTAATGGGTTGAGTTCATAGACCGCCGATAAAATCTGTACTCATCACAAAGTCGTAGTATTTAGTAACGATTAGTTTATGCTCAAAATATTAAACTTGACATTTATAGTGTTTGTACATCGTGCTCGGGTTCGAACTCCAGCTTGGATAGAAATATGGACTACCAGTGTTACAGGCTCGATGCACTCTCCGCTAAGCTTCTAAGTAATTTGAGCCTAGGATCAGATCGCTGTAGAGTTATTCGTAAGATTACGACACAAATACCATATATACGGGCCCTGCATTGCATGTTTGCTTATAGAAGAAGAAAAAAATCCCAGTCAATTCATGGACAAAAGTACTCTTGTTTTGTCAAGTAGGGGCCCACAGTACTGAACACGTAACATGTACGACACCAACATTAGGGAACAGGTCTCGTAAGCTGTATTGTTTTTACCCAATCCCATGACAATGTTGATCAATAAAATATGTTTAAACTAAACTAAACTAAAAGCTGTTTTAACAAATCATTCTACCCAGATCAGCTTCAAGTAGGCACAGCACGTACTTAGCTAATGGTATAGATAAATTGTCTATTAAAGAACACGAAAACTTCAACTTCAATTCGTGGTCGGAATGTTGGCTTGCTAATCCTTAATCGTGTGTTAACGCACCCTTATTTATCATGCAGTTTACGTAGATAAACACACAAAAATAGATTGCAGTGTGAAAAAAATATCTAATGCATTCGGCTTTTAAACTTAACGCAGCCACAGATAATATTTTCCTGTCGAGATGAAGATCATAGTTGCTTTGGGGATTTCAACACTCGCATTTATAGGTAATGACAATTGGGAATATGTGATCATTAGATATTGAACATATTTGTACAAGTTTGCATTATTCAGGATCACGTTTTTTTAGGTTCAGCAATTTTATAAGTGTGCTATCATTATTATATATTTATGTATAAAATAGATATATTTATGTATACAAATATAAATACTGAATATCATTATATTAATATAACTATTGATTGTATATAATTGCATTGTGGCATCTGGATAGAAATATTGTTTCGGAAAATGTATATGCATGTAAAAACGTGAACAAAGAAACTATTGAATTAGTTTTCCTAATTGAAGTGTTTGTGTCGTACTTTACGTTGTTTCATGCGATTTACTATCACACAGTATGTGGTACTGATCAGTTGCGTATTACTTTGAGATGTCAAATAAAATCGATTAGGCATTACTTTCACGATTGAGAACAGTTGCATAACCGGAAATAATCGAAAGCGGTTCTAATTAAACCCCAATTTAATTTTTTTTATAAAAATACAATATAGACAGTATGTCTGAATTTAAAACAAATATATATTATTTTTAAGCACTTGTGAGCAGTGAGCACTGCCCGAACGGACACGACAGCGAGTGTATAGTCACACTGTGTGATGCGGGAGCCACTCGTCACTGTATTGACAACACGTGCACATGTACAGCCGAGTGCAAGCCGATGCAAGCTGACGGTACGTGTGATAGTTATAATATACGTGGTTGATATCTACTGTGTAATAACTATTCCGCCCCAGGGGCCAGGTATCAATATTCGCGAAAGTTACCTTTCTGACGCGATATTGATAGGATGGGTTGTCTGTAGAATGGCAATGCAGTTATCATCCTTGGTCTTGTCAGTACCAGCCGGTGCTCGCAGGTTTACTGCAACATTCAGCGCTACGGATGTTGCGGGTTTCCTCCTAAACTGACAAGTCGTGATATAAGTGAAAGAATCTTGAAAGCGACTTAAAACCCCAATACAAAAACAAACAAAAACGAAAAAATTGTAAGAAGGCCATAGAAACATGGTGTACACTTATTGGCGATTTGCCCTAGCTTTCAAATTCCAGCTATATGATCCATAACTTTCATTAATTTTAAATTAATTATATTTTAATATGGACTATTTGAATCGCCTAAATAAAAATAACATAGACTAGGAATAGTCTGTATTCACAATGCAAAAAGTTCAGTCTTACTAAATAATCCATAAATTGAGTGAATTTCAAATTAATTGTATGACTCGTTTGAAAAAAAATAATACAGTCTACAAATATTCAGTATTCTATTACCGCATTGTACAAGCATTTCAAAGTCCTGCTAACTAATCCATAAATTTAATGGACTACAAATAAATTTATTATTTTAACGATGAAATACGTAGGCGATGCGCCTGCTAAAAAAAATTTTAAAAAAAGTCTCCTGATATTCTGTACAAGAAATTTAAATTCTACTAAATAATCCCCATGTTCAATGTGCATGTCTAGTGAGAAGAAAGACTCACCTGTGTTGTACAAGTTGTTAGTGGTATGCCCGGGCTCTTGTAAGCTACTCTACTACTGTCCACCGGCTGATCACATGCCCGTAGAGCGCCACGACAATTTATAGACAATCCCCGTTGATTACATTAGTGCCTCGCTAGTCAGCGGCGGGAATCTGTGGTTGGTGACTACATGACGATATCTTCCGTCGTCATCCTCGCATCTGTGGGTGGGGGGCACTTGTGGCTTCTGTTTGAAGAGGGGAAGGGGGAGGGGCATGTGTCTTACTTTGGAGGGAGAGTAAATGTGTCTTCCATTTGGTTGAGTATGTGGGAGGGATCTGAACTATAGATTTAGTTATATTTTATTCAAGACGAATTGGATAGTTTACAAGTTATTACAGTTTAAATGAAAACCACTCCCAAGAGAAGAAAAAGAATAGATGGTGAGAGAAGAAAGTAAGATTAAAAATGAGTACATATGTACATTTGATATAATTGTATAGGTAAAGTAGTAGGTATTAACATGTCATATCACATTGATTGTTAATATGGAATTTATGGTTGTATGGTTTGTTTTAATAGTTGGTTCTCCAACAGTTAGTAAAAGATTCATATTCGCCTTCCGAGTTTTGTCATCTGCCTTGTTTTATTGACATTTTAAACCAACATTAATAATTTGGTCTGAAGGTCTTCAAACACATTTTGGTGCATCACGCTGAAAGACCCTACCACTCCCAACTGTAAAATATGTGATTTTTTTTAGATCAATAATTGTTATTAATTAAGGCCATATTTATTTGATTCCCTGGTGTACGGATTTTTCTGTGATGATATTGCCTCAGACGGTAAACAATATTAATAAATATTATTTTATATTATTTTATATTATGGCACGTCATTCGGGTCCAGTATAAAACTAGTAATAATTGTAGATTATGAATGGTCAGTTGACAGGAAATAAATATAATTGATCAACATAATTGCCAATAATTATTAAGACTAGTACACATAAATTGTTCAGATTTTAATTCAGACATAGTTTCAAAGTTCTGTTTATCAATACTAGTAATTGTTATGAAATAAACTTGGCATATATACATGTGTATATCTACCAGTAGCCAATTAAATTGACTTCGACTTTGTGTAATCCATTTGCCTACCGGTCTTTGTTCATATTCAATGATGGTTTACACGACTTGTTCCTTCACCGTTTATTATTATAATTTTCTAAAGACCTGTAAGTGGAATACGATAAAATAAAATAAAAATCCAAAATGGAAGAAATCAGGTCGGCAGATCCGTAAACCAGGGAATCAAATAACTTTGGAAAGTTATTGTCAATCTGTGGCTACACTATTTATGCTTTATTGAAATAATTACCTACTTTACCAACCTACATTGACATTGAACTAGACTTTTAAGGAATACATTCACAGATATGTTTGCTTGTTTTGGATTAGTCTTGGGTACAACTGCAAACTACCTTTGCAAGCCAAGCTACAATTCCCATGTTCTAGAAGGTTAAGCTTTATGATTCTGTATCCAAGTACCATATGGTACCCATTCCCAGCTGGGTGTACAGGATGTTTTGTACAAAGCCACTTGTGTAGGCAGCCAGTGTTCACAAAATCTCAATAACAAAAATCTCCCAGTCTTTCAATGAATCTGTCGGTCCGGGACCAACGGACCAACATATATTTCAAACAGTTGAGCCACGAACAAGTCCTAGATACTGCCATGTTTTCATAGCACACCTTCTACACACTAACTGAGCCCCATCATGCTTAACCTCTAGCCTGAGTGGTCTAATGGATGGTAGAACAGAATAGTAGTTCTTGATGTTTTTGAATGATGCCAAACAGTTCTATTGAGATTAACTACCTTCTCCAAGAGAAGACCATCGCGGTTTGAACATAATTGTATGTGTTGTCATAGTAACCATTATCCCAACAGGGTCCCCAAAGGGCAGGGTCTGAGTTTGAATCCTCCAATGGAGAGTGTGGGCACCACAGTCCACTTCAGCATCAACACCTGGTTGTTGCCCAATCATAATCAAAATAATTATAAACTGTGCTCAATTTCCCCAACAATTATCATTCTCTTAGCTTAAGAATAAAGATTAGCATTACTGAAAAGAATTTGGATGTTTCACTGTATAGAACATCTTTGAATTTTCGACAAATTAAAACATGACCCGAATCTTCCAGAAATGTGCTATTACGTGGCATCTGAAGGCACAGAAATTGTGGTCAATTCGTATTTACAAGACGCAAACATTTGAGCATGTGGACGTGATTATCTGATGTATGTCTTGTCTGTTCTGTGACTTCCCGTGTGTACAAACAACATGGCCGACACCCTGCAAGTGCACCTCTCCCACAGCTTCCATTGAAACAGGACACTTCCTGTGCTGCGTGGCCATAGTGCGACAGGGCGTAGCGCAACCAGCCATAGTGCGGCCAAGACATAGTGCGGCCAGGACATAGTGCGACTGTCCGTTGCCTTGAACAGCCTTGTATGTAGTGACTCTCTGCATACTGATCGCCGCATTCAGCTCTCGGATTCTACTGTCACTGCAAGGTTTCCCACGCAGTCGCACCACAATCACCGATTTTACTGATTGCAGGGATCACTCAAAATTTTGATCGTATAATAGATTATTCCCTGTCAATGACATTTTGTAGGAATGTTTTGTTTTTTTTTCATTTTCTTTTTACAATTTCTTCCCAGCATATTGAAAATTTGCCATTTTTTAGTAAACATGATAAAAAAAACATTAATGAATTGTATTTTTAAATCATGAACATTGTCTCGAAATTCTTTTGACAAGGACTAATTATAGATGGTGTTACTCAGGTACTCTGTTCGATAGTGGTATTTATCATACTGGAACAGGATCACACATCTATTTGATCACACATTCTACAAAGTCACACATCTCATGGATCACACCTCTTGATTCAGATGGTCTAATTTGGAAGACATTATTAAGAATATTGTAGTAAATATCACACTGTCACAGTATTATGAAAAATGAGTCCAGATTTCTATACTAAAGACGTTCCTCTAATGCACTGTTTTTAACTGTCGTGACAACTATTGAGATAATACTAACATATGTTTCATTAAGACGGTCAAAGGCACGTAATGTCTCTTAGCAAGCAACCAATGAGCTAGCCGAGCCGAGTAGTGTATCTTGCGCTAATCCTTCACCCAAGGGAGACAACTGAATGAAAGAGACGTTAAAAGTAGGTCCGTAAAATACGGCGACATTACTCGCGAATACTTTTAACTCGGTCCCGAGTGTGTGTGCGTGCCATGCCGCCGAGTGTGGGCGCTAAGTGGGAAAACTTGGCCAAACTAGCGTTGGCAGGAAATGGATATCGGTGGGCCATTTGACGGAGACAAAGGCGTGGAGAGGTGTCTTCAAGACGGAGACGTAGTTCCAGACCTGCTAATGCTGCCTGATAATTGCACGATGTCAGCGGCAAAGGTCACCAAGGCAGCTAGTTGATAAAATACTAAATAATGGCTCCTCTCAAATTGATGGCCATTCCATTGTACCTTTGTTGAATGCATCTGGATTTTTTGGGGGTTGATGCTTTTCTGTGTTTTTCTTGTAACTGAATCGTGTTGATGGATACCGAATGTGATGTTTAGAAGGTGCCATCTTTCTGTGGCCTTTTGTCGGCAGAATGAAAGTTTTCATCCTAATGATTGCAACCAGAGATGCCAATAGTTTTATCATTAAGTCTCTAGATAGATGGTGAATGCCGTGGTGTCCGACGATGGTTATTAATTGACATCGAGCTGGGCTATCATCTAATACTATGTAATGAGTGATTTTTCAGCAACAACAAAAAAAAAGCCATGAAATATACGCCAACCTAAAATAAAAGACGGCTAAACATATTTGCTTGTATGTTGTAAGGTCAACTAATGTACGTGGAATGTAAATGTTCAAGGAATTGCTATATGTTTTCAGGTAAATATGTCGGCAACCGACCAATCAAACTAAGGAAAAGTTCATGGAAGGATCGACAGATCGACGTAGTTCGAAAGAAGGACAAAGAAAAGAAGAGGCTAGGACTGAGATGAATAAAGAGAGTGGATAGAATTGTGCTTGTCATTACAACGTATGCCTGGCATAGAGGAAGACATTGGTGTTTGGTGGGCTCCAAGCTAAGCAGTGGCTATGAGAGGGATACATGTATGGATTTGTTGGACGAGCTGCAGTTTAAAACAAACCAGTCGGCCAGCAGTAGAATGTATCCACGGTCATTGTGACATTGATGTAGAGTTTGGTCTAGATGGTTGAACAGGATGTGGTATTGGGTAAAACTGTGTAAGACATCTTGACAGTTGACTTAGGTAATCAAGTAAGACGGTGGAATGATAAAAGAATACGTTTTCAGGTTATGGAGATTATCCTGACAGTAGTCTGAGAGAAATGTTCGCTGTTGATATAATGATGAACATAAGAAATATGCTGTAGCATAATTAAATAACCATTGATGAGTGATTTGTGGGTTCAGACAAAGATTATCCAAAGATTATGGCATCTGCTAGGAAGTTTACCACGGATTCAAATCCCATCCCCGAAGCTAATTATCAATGTTCGCGAAAGTTAGTTTCTGACTCGATCATGATAGGATGAGCTGTCTGTACCTTTGCAATACAGTTATCATCCTTGGTCTCAGTACCAGCCGGTGCTCGCAGGTTTACTGCTACATTCAGCGATACGGATGTTGCAGGTTTCCATCTGCCTATAACCGAGACGCCGTGATATAAGTGAAAGAATCTTGAAAGGAGCTTAATTTTTTAAATAATGAAAGTCTTGTAGACAGTACCAGCCAGCAGTCGCAGGTGTACTGCAACACCACGCTCTGAACGTGTTGCAGGTTTCCTATATATATTTGAAAGTGGTCCTTTGCTATGCACCTGGAAACTGATCACACTCTTCAATAATCATATGATGTCGTTAATACAAATTAGTAATACTGTATACATAATACTGTATACATAATGCTGTAGTATAAATACTTTGCCGTCACCAAAATTAAAAGAAATGATATCATCAGACTGGATCTCCAACATATTTGCAGGACTAACGGGGACTCGGACGGATCTCAGATGAACAAACTGCAACGTTTTGTTCTGTGATAACCTCAGTTTCTCTGGTACGAACAACTGTTCCACCCTTCTGACTCTCCTTAAGTGTATGTATTCCACAGTTGTCTGTCGCTATCGCAGTTGTCTCCGGCTCAGCCCACAGAATTAATGTCAATCACGATTTGATTGTTCAAATGCTACCATGATGTGTAATCAATGTCGGATAACTGCGCACTTTTGATTTAGATTTTACAACCTAAAGTGATATTGAGATGTCAACTTCAATACGGAGGATGAAGAAGCTAACTACGTATTCAATGTGTAGCATTGTGAACATTAGTCCATACTTTTCAAAATATATCTGTGGATCATGCCATTTCCGCATGAAAATAATTATTAGGAATAGAAAACGGTACCTTAGATTGAAGACATTAATTGGGGATTTTAAAGAATATTATGAATTAAGGAATAATTTTAATGAATTAAGTTATCAATATTCAGACACAATCATGATAGGATGCGCTATCTGTAATCTACGCAATTACCATCCTTGGTTCATCAGTACCACCCCTATCGAAATCATCTTGAAAGTGTCTGTAAACCACAACTAAAACAATCAAACACCATGCAATGTTCCTATAAACTAACGTGTTGGAAGGGTGCCTTGGAATTTTACCCACCGTAGAGAGTGGGAAAAAAGGTTCAAACGCCATTAAAGTCTGCTAATTAATTTAATGAATGTCCTATGCATTTGTAGCCAAGATCTAGTTCAAAGCGACTATCAATATATGTCGTTATCACATAACATAGTAGTTTGGGAGTGAAATAAATCCATGCTATGGATATAATTATTTTCACTAGTGCAATAACACAGTAGATTTTTATAAGTATTCATACGCGATATCAAAGTCTTTTTGGATCTATTTTAAAGCTTCTTCTTGGAACTTAATTGGTCGAATATACAGTTAAAACGTTTCTTCAATTAAATATGAAAACAAATTTATTAATATGTACAAATTTACTTGGAACTATATTTTGTCCGCGTGCTATAACCCAGTTCCCAAGACATTTGTCTATTATAGTGTTTGTGAAAAATCGATATTACAATAGTTTCTACAGTTATGTGATAAATAGAATCTCACATTCGTTTTCATATATTACTGCAGAGCCTCGCATGATATGAGTTTTGCCAACTTGTTTAATAAATTCATATTATATGGCCACTCATATGAGATCCTCTATTTATATGTGTATTCACAACAGGAAGTGTGGGTTGTTTTGCTGAGTATAGTTTGTGTGTGCGAGAAACGTTCTTCCAACCCTTCTGTACTTGTATTAATGCATGATAAGACAATTCCTTAATTAACCACGCATTGTAATTAGTATCTGCAGAGTACACATTGTCAAACAAAAGAGCTGTGTTTAGTGTACATTCAACTCCATCAGTACATCTTGTTTTCATTGGCTTCCTATTCAAATAAACGTTGTACTTCAAAGGACTGTTTGCACTTAGGGCAATTTCCACGAATTATACTCATATGCACGGTTAATATATATATATATATATATATATCGACAAGAAGCCTACATTTCCGTAGGATCAAAAAGGACGGAACTGTAAACCCCGCGGAATCAATTTTGAAGGTGCCTGCAATTTACAAGTATTTCAGATAGTGCGAAATTAATTCACATGATTTTGGCGTTCGCCATAAAGACGACACTGCAGGTTGTTATGACGCACGTAACACATGGAACTCGGATGGCAACTGTGACGAGAAAATAGTGAACAGTCGGACTGTAAGTCAATCTGGACGATAATTGGACACACGTAGATATATGTATATGTATAACACCCCCAATCCACACACACACACACACACATACACACACAAAAGAGGAAAGATGATTTCGGGAGATTTCGGTTAAACGGAAGTGACGGTCATCCTTTAAACAGAGTATCTTAGTTTAATCAAGTTACCATAGATGCTATGCTACTTGTCTGTGACATACGTAAACGTTAAATGTTGGGCACTGAAACTAACTAAGATCTTTCTATCGGTCCGGAAGTGTGTGTGTGTGTGTGTGTGTGTGTGTGTGTGTGTGTATATATGTATGCCTAAATATAAGCGGAGGAAAACGTATTGTAGCTTTAAATTGCATCTGTAGTATTTATTTTTATTTCTTAGAATGGTACCTCTCGGAGTCCTCGCCCAGCTGTTAACAGTTCATTGCGTTCGTGGAATTCCACCTACCAGTAGCCAGTTATTTGGGGAGAAAAAAAGTGTAGGATACAAAGCATAAATAGTAAAAGCATACGTATTTTCATTCACAATGTAATGGACTGGGTGCAAGGTTGGACAGCGAAGTGTACACTAAAATATTTATATAAAATCCATTATCACAGGTGCTTGTCAAAGCTTTCTACGCCCGAGAACAAGGTAGGATTGGTATCGGCAGATCACTATTCATATTTCTAACGGATGGAATGTGGGTAGCAGAACGAGATTGTTTGACTAGGTATCTTAAGTTTGTCTATTAATAGTTCATTCTGCTGTTATCGGCAACGTTTTTTTCAGTCAGATTCATCTATTGTTGAATAAACTATCTCTGGAATGCAAGTCGTAGGACTTAGGGAGTTATTGTTTTAAAACTGCATGTATATATTTGTGAACAAACTTGATTTATATAGAGTCGCTTTCAAGATTATTTTACTTATATCACGACTTGTCAATTTAGGGCAGGAGGAAACCCGCAACATTCATAGCGCTGAATGTTGCAGTAAACATGCGAGCACCGGCTGGTACTGACAGACCAAGGATGATATCTGCATTACCACCCTACAGACATCGCATCCTATCATAAGGTAACTTTCGCGAACACTGATGCCGCGCTTGGACGGGATTTGAACTCGCGACCTTTGACTTCGAAGTCCAAAGGTTCTACCACTGCGCTACCACCCGCTCTACTTGAACATGATAAAAGTTTCGTAATCTCGGGGCCAGAACTAACAATTAATCCATGCAATTCTACGTTGATTGCTGTAATTCGTTTAATTCCAATATCCAACAGTAATGTTTACGGATTTATACATTATATTACATAATTGTTACTGGTGTTTCGTGGTACATAGACTTCAATCTATACAGCTTCTGTGAACGTGGTAAACACGATAAGCACTTTGATACACGTAAATCATTAACTATCTCCAAATCTACTTCTATCCATACACATAATACGGAGTTGGAACATCCCAGTTTGTTAATGGTCAGAAAAGTTTTATCACCGAGATGAGGAATTACTGGATAATTGACATTGGAATGAATCTACGTCCACATGTCAACGGTCAGTTATTGAAACATGTAGATAATTTACAACGCCGCGTTTAAGACACCGCGGATTCTATTCTTTGCTTTATTAAATCCCAGCGTCTTTTCTTAATGCGCAGGGGGGTTTTATCACTGAGATGAGGACTTACTGAAAAACTGGCATTGGTATATTAATCAACGTCCACGTCAACGGTCAGTTATTGAAACATATAAATAATTAACACCGCCGCGGATTCACATATTTGCTTTATTAAATCATGGCTGTATGTATTATCGCAATTAGATGTTATCTTTAGAAGTAATCCAGGTATATGACAAAACAGCAGGTCATTGTATGTCCTCTCGGCATGGTTACCGACCAACCGGCCGTCTATGTCGTGTTTCATTACTGGAAATATATTCTCGGTTTTTATTCAGGAGCTATTTCACGAATTAACAAGTTTGTATGCTGATAACGGTGCCGTCCAGCCTTACAGGGCTAACTATCTTTATTAATAATTGGTCCTACGTAGGCTGTATATAGAGAGCCTGATTATTAGGTTGATGTCGTGAGTGTATATACACACTATATAAACACCAGCAAAATATAAACACTGTAGAGGTCCATATCAATTATATACGTGTCCCAATATTAACAAGTTGACATGGTGTCATATCACTGACGTCATGGATATGTTGCGCACATTCAACTATTCTCCGATTTGGCCATCAATTCTATTGCGTATTTCATTCCACTGAAAATATGTAAAATAAAAGGCAATGAAATTCAATTAATCTTATAATTAGATTATAATGTTTGCATTGCATTCGTTTGGAATGTTTTGCCATCTTAGAGTTTATGTACCTAGGTAGTGTACATTTCTTAGTACATGAATACTAGTACATAGATACTAGTGCATAGATACTAGTACATAGATAGTGTTCCTAAGGAAATGTTTTCGTCAAAAGTATTTTGTTCACTTGAATACTACGTGCAATGTTGTCAATGAATAAAAG
>JAUTBT010078209.1:0-13099 GCA_032361225.1 Lepetodrilus schrolli | reverse complement strand
TTTACCCCTTTAATGCTGAGCACCAAGCAGGGGAACAACAAGTACCATCTTTTAACGTCTTTTGGTATGACGCGACCGAGGATCGAACTCGCTCCAGTGTCATCTGAATACAAACACAGTATTATCAAAGGACAGTATTATCAAAAGCTAATGCGCCAAGTTTCCCACGATTCACAATATTGTTGCTTCGAGTTGCAGCAGGAATCTTTCACCCATACACGAAGAATCAATTGATTGGGATGAGAATGGGAACAGCCGGGACCCATGGGCCACAGACTACTGCCAGGTCTACCCCAGAGCCTCAATATCTGCAGAAGATTCCCATCCCTGAACTTATGTATGGAGTGGTAGGGTGGTATACGTACCCAAACTTCTTGATCAATTTATTGTAGATTTGTTTTACTTTGACGTGGCAGTGATGTTTACAGTCTTCCTTCATCTTGACAAGACTTCTCACCTGAATGAACAACGCACAATAGGATTATATTGATCATAGCATGACCTACTGGATGCAATCCGTTCAATTGCATGCATTCTCCTAGTGATGAAGAGCAAAAATTAATGAAGACTTGTACGTAATTATATTGAGTCGATATGCACAGAGTATATATCGAGTCAATATGCACACAGCATATATCAAGTATAACCTGATGGTCCAAGGACTTAATAAACAAGACAGTCAATCTCTATCAGCTTCTGCACACATCTCCTCTTCAATAGGATTACACTGTCACATCAAAAGATCACCCGATGCTGGTAGTACAGGGTCCAGTTCCACAGAACAATCGCAGTGCTACAGAGTAATAAATCCAATACGTGGATACCGTGTTGCAGGTCTTTTCGACAGAAGGTAGTCACCCTGTATAACAGGGGAACAACTCTTGTGTATGTGATGTTGACAAGCTCATATAAAAGTACCAATACTGTTGTACACTGATACGACTTATTAAGTGAACATACAGTGGGTCTATAGTACTCCAATCCTTCTGTGGACAGTTATGCATGAACTTCCTGTTCAGCACCACCTCCCACTACATCAAACTTGACCACTATTCCAGCAGTACTGACCAGTGTCTGGAGCTGACCGGCCAGTCTGGTCTCGGGATACGCCGACAGCAGCACTTTGACGAAGCCAAGGGCACTCTTGACAATCTCGCGAGACTTGGACGACATCAGCAGACACACGCTCTCCACCAGCATGTCCAGGAGGTCAGAGCCGATCCTGTCTTGAGGTCATAAAGGGAGATAACTCTGGGTCAATCATCAGATTAGTGATGTACTAAAGATTTGATAGAATTTCTGAAACCTGAAGTGCATTCAGCAACTGAACAGTTAATAATGAATGCTCTGCAGTGCTTGTTGCGAATGTCTCGCCCATATTGAACTCATTGCTTAGTCTACCACGAAGCACACTCTTCATTTACAGTTAGATCCACTAGCTATGGTTGTAAAAATGCAACAACTGAGATATGTCATGGGAGATGCACTGCATACTCCTCAGGGTTTTGAGACAAAGTCTGTGCAGAGTGATCCATTGTCTGAGTAATAACGAAACTTTAACCTATCTTCTGAGCATGGTTTTAGTGTAAACTTATTTTATTCAAGACAAAATGGACGGGTTACAAGTTATTACAGCTTAAATGAAAACCGCTCCACGAGAAGGGAAAGAAAAGATGGGGAGAGAAGAAAGAAAGATTAAGAATGAAAGTTAAATATCGTCAATATTTACATAAGTATTTTAAGCAAATCGTTGTGTTTATTTAATTTACAACTGTACTAACTCTAAAATAGTTAAATTTTCAGATACATTTAAGAGCCATTTAGTAAGAGATTAACATTGATATGTACATTATGTTGCATAATCATTTTAATAATATTTTCTAGCATGTCTTCATGATATGTGCTGTATTTTGGTCATTCAAGTAATTTGATGTACGATAGATTATTAATATTATTTGTTATAAAATGTTACAGGAGATGTCACAGGGTACCTTTATAGCCATACAGCAGTCGGGTAAGAGCGAGGAGGGTTCCACTGATCAACTGGGGAGAACCAGCCAGGCCAGCTAACAACATCTTCATAAAGCCTGTGATGGATTCTGTAAAGTGGCACACATGATTAGAGTGGGTCATATTTGGACATTACATCGATGTAAAATCAGGTCATGATTATTTTTCTAAGTAAAGTTACATGTTAATGATTCACTACGTGATAGTGAATCACCCTTAGTGAACTCATCCTTCTGAAGGAGGTTCTCAAGGTCAAAAGAAGCTATAATATGGTGTCTAAGGGTTGAGGTTAGAGTTATACCCTTTTCGTACAGGCGAGTGATTATGGAGTTTAACGTTGCTGCGGGAATCTTTCACCCATTTGCGACGATTTGTACAGGCGAACCCTGGACCCTGTTCCACAGAACGATCATAGCGCTCCGAGAGTCGTAACTCCATGGTAACATATAAGAGTTGCGACTCTCATAGCACTACGATCGTTCTGTGGAAGGGGGACTTGGCCCCGATATTACCAAACCTTTTTAGTACAATTTAAAACTCAAGCTGAAAATGTATATGGGGATGTGAACAAGACCTTCAGTTGAGCATTAGTTTGTACTCAAAAGGTTTTTTAATCTCGGGGCTTGGAGATCCTCTTGTCCAATAAAAGACCATCAGTTCTCTATCAGTGATCAGCGAGAAAGTTAGACATGAGAGCACCATGGTTGCTAAGTGGTTACGAGAGCTTGTTAAGGTGCTCAGAGTTTTAATGCTTTCAACGAGTCACTGTATTGGTAACTGGACAATATCTGGAACCACTGACCCTCTTCTGACTGATAAGCATTCCACCGGATGATGGTCTCTGCCATCACCATCAACAGGTCAAAGGCCGCGACCCGTGCCCTCTCAGACACCTCCTTGGTACACAGCATGGCCTGGAGAATGGAGTCAGAACTTTCTAAGTAATGGACAGCAAAATGTATGGAGCAATTTGGCTGATTTTTCCACTGTATCAGAAGATGGTAGAAATGGAAATATAAGCTGTTCTATTATGACAATGATGTGACGTTACCTCAGGAACTATGGGTGCCATCAGTTCATGGTTGCTAGACGACAACTACAAGATGGTATATTGATTGAATTGGTGCTTAACATTGCTGCTGGAACACTTCACCCATATACTATGAAGAGATGGGGTAGACATGGAATCATAACTTGTAATATTTGGATAAAGGTGTGACGTTACCTCAGGAATGATGGCTGCCATGAAGTCAGGCTGTGGCTTCTTAAACTGTAGCAGGACACTGATAAGACACCTCAGTCTGGGCTGCAGGGAGAAAATTACAGCATTGTATTCTGTTCTGTATCTGTACCACAGCAACACATTCCATGAATGTAAAATAATAATTGTGTATAGTCTTCAGTATGATTTTAACTGATGCAAAAATCCTGAATGATTGGCAAGTTCAGGAATCTTTCACCTATACGTGACTAAATATGGTTACAGATTGGGTTTTTTTTGGATCCAGTATATAGCTACAGATTGTGGTCAATAGGCTCAGTATATAGCTAAAGTTTTGGGTTATTGGACCAAGTAATTAGTTCCAGGTTGGGGTTATTTGGTCTAGCATATAGCTACAGATTGGGGCTATTGGGTTCAGTATGTAGTTACAGATTGGAGTTATTTGGTCCAGCATATAGCTACAGATTGGGGTTATTTGGTCCAGTATGTAGTTACAGATTGGGGTTATTGGGTCCAGTTGGCATGCACATGTGTATAGATGTAGATTAGGTGCATTGAGTCCTGTACTCACTGCCTTGGAAGATGGACTGGACTTTGAGAGTGAGTTCAAGAGAAGATTTTGGACTTTCTTCAATTTTCTCTTCGTGAAATCTTGACTGGCTTGTGATTTGCCAGAACATATTTCTTGCAGGATTCGGTAAGACTTCTTTTGTAGTGTTTTGTCCAAACTCTGCAAACAGAACAATGTTGATTAGTAACCATGGTAAAAAAGTGATTGCAATCAAAACAGAAACGTTGGTAATTATTTAGGGCGCTTTTAGAAGAAAATAAGAAAAATAGTAATAATAATTTTTATTAATATCATGCTAGACTCCATGAAAAAAATGCATGCTCAAAGTGTTACATTATAATGTGATTTTCTTACAGCTCTTTGACTTTCCAAGTATAAATCAACTTTCTATCACATGTAAACTGCATATCACAAATACAATAATGCTTCTATTAATCATAACACTAATAAATTGAACACATTTTTCACTGTTCAAATTATTCTGGAGATATGAAAATAGCAAAGACCAGAGTTAGTAAAACATGTGTTGACCTTTAGGTGTGGGACAGCTAGATCGAAAGTCTTCTCCAGTCGGCTTTCATCCATATATGGCAGCAGTGTAACTAACAGGTCTGTCAGAGCAAGTCTGGAATAGGTATAATGTGTCAGTTTTGCTATGCCTTGAGCATAAATACAATCTTCTTAAACAACTTCCTATGAATGACTGAATTAGTACTTCACAGTGGGAATATTTCACCCATATTTGACAATGATTATAGCGCATATCTAGAGATAATCTAAATTAAGGGTTTATATTAATAAACACTCCAATAAAGGGAATGATGTTCGTGTCATACATATTTTATGGAAAATGCTCGTGACATTTCACCTGTATAAGCGATATCGTATCCGAAACAACAATACCTTTTGTCAGGTGTTGTATCTTCTTGAGAAATCATTACTAAACATTTGTCAAAGAAGTTAAACACCAACTGCAAAGAAAAAAAAGAAAACATTGATAAACTGGAAGTATTATTATTATGGCGCTAGAAATGTTCAGATTAGTGTTTAAATAAACTTGATAAATAAAAGACAATTGAATGGTTAATTAACCAGAACATACTACTAGCATTACAACTAATTTAACTGGTGTGAAAAATAAATCATTGGTGGTCAAAATTTACTTGAGATGCCTGGTAAGATAAATAATATCTCATCAATGCATAAATACATACTGGGATGGCTAGCTAGGCTATGACTGTATCTGTTTACAATAGGTAATACTGAAAGACTATCAATACCATTTCTATGCATAAATATATATTCAAATGGTTATTTACCTGGTTATCACAGATTTGCAGGTAACATCGGACGGTTTCCAATACAGCCAATCGTTGAAACTTCTCAATATTCTCAGGGTCCGTCGTAAACAGGTTGAACATGATCGGCAAGAAGTTCTTGCCAAACTTGGCAAGTTCCATTCGGTTTGTTTCTGATAATCAAAATTGCAAGACATTTACTTCTTGACTTTTGAGGGTATTTTTTCACAACTCATGTCATTTAACATACTAAACAAATTACCATAGATTGTAATTGATTAATTAGATCAATTAACTAAAATTTCCAGCTCACCATAATAAACAAATTACTGTAGATATTAAACAATTAATAAAAATTTCCAGCTCACCATTCTCAAGATTCTGTGCAATCAACGACCTTAATGATGCCATGACCTTCACCCTCAGGTCAGGTCGCTCAGTAATAGCACTGCCAAAAACCCTCGCAATACCTCTGAAGGACTGGGGAGGAAAATTGGTGACACTCAGGTAGTACAGAATTGCAGGAAATCAGAAGCATACAGAAAAGTAGAATAACAAAGCTACAGGCATGTTCCGTCTGTCAGCCATTTTGGATTTCTGCTTAGAACGAGTGAATTATTGCTTTACATTACAGCGGGAGTCTTTCACCCATGTGTGATGAAATCTGCTTAGAATAGTTGCCAATGTTTGTGAGTGATTTGGGAATATAATTCATCCAGTGAAAATCACCATGGAAAATTATGAACATAGAGCAGTTTTCTCACCTGTGCCAGGTCTGTTGGATTCCGACAGAAGCCAGGAAGAAGGGACCAGATCTGTTGTTGTAACGTCTCATAGCTCTTGGCAGTCACCATATTCTCACTGTCAGAACACTGCTCAGCTGCAAGAGAAATCATTGCCAATGTCGCATTCAAGAGAGAAATCATCGCCAATGTCACATTTAAGAGAACTCATTGCCAATGTCACATTTAAGAGAACTCATTTAAGAGAACTCATTGCCAATGTCACATTTAAGAGAACTCATTGCCAATGCCACATTCAAGAGAAATCATTGCCAATGTCACATTTAAGAGAACTCATTGCCAATGCCACATTCAAGAGAAATCATTGCCAATGTCACATTCAAGATAAATCATTGCCAATGCCACATTCAATAGAAATCATTGTCAATGTCACACACTAGGAATGGTTTGGGAGATGAGGGTTCTGAACCCAACTGGAACTTTTACATCAATTCATGGTTTCCCAGAAAATATAGATTTGTGCTCTTGAGCACTCTTGGATATTGACGTTATACAAATTTGAACTTTGTTATGCAGGATTATTATTACGGATTTGCTTTTCACCAAGTTGCAATAATTTGTAACCTATCGTTTTCTGCTTGTATAATATTATTCATAGAAAATTAAGTTTACCCTTTTGCCGGAACTTTGCAGCTAGGGGCAGGAAGTAGGAAGTGAAAAATCCTAACTCGGTGTCGCAGATGTTGTCTCGCATAACGGGGATCAGCCAACTTCTGGGAAACTGAGGGTCGTCTCTGAAATAATATTACTGGTATGTGAAAAAAAGGATAAGCACATGGTACCACCATAGACATACCTAGCTGAACAGCCAGTGAGGTAAAAATATATACTATACACCCAACTAGGTCCAAGTCACAGATATTGGCCAGATAGTAATACACACACAACTAGTTCCAACTCACCCACTGCCAGGTATCTGCAGAATAGTACTATACACACAACTAGTTCCAACTCACCCAGTGCTAAATATCTGTAGGATAGTACTATACACTCAACTAGTTCCAACTCGCCCAGTGCCAGATATCTAGATATCCGCAGGATAGTACTATACACACAACTAGTTCCAACTCACCCAGTGGCAGATATCTAGATATCTGCAGAATAATACTATACACACAACTAGTTCCAACTCACCCAGTGCCAGATATCTAGATATCTGCAGAATAATACTATACACACAACTAGTTCCAACTCACCCAGTGCCAGATATCTGCAGGGGAACTGCCTCCAGAAAGTGCTGCGGTCCGATAGACTTGACTGCCGACCCCAGAGCCTGATCAAGGTCAACTTTAAATGCAAAGTGTGGAGTCTCTCTCAGGTCTGCCATGGACAGTAGACACTGCAAGAGAAGTCAAATATATAAAACTTGAGGATAGATTTAAGACCAACATCATTGACAATCCATCAAAGAGTCACCAACCAAATCAAAGGATATCAGACAGAATTTCTCAATTTTAAAAAAGGATGTCAATTATAGAAAATTTTAATGTAGAATGAGAGAAAGAATACATACCTTTTTCAGAAGTGGATAACATTCTTTTCCCATTGCCTACAAGAAATACAATAGTAATTAGAGGACATAAATTCTGGTCGGTATTACGTATATGCTAATACACACTCTACTACATTACTGGCTACTCTTGCCAACCAACCCCACCTCATCTCACCTGGAAAGCTGCATCCCACACATGTAGAACCTGGCCCCAGGTGGAGTGGTACTGATAGCTGAGCCCTCCCTCCAGTGTCTTCACCAGCTTGTGTACCGGTGACCCTGTGGAACCAGTCGTAACCAGTTTGGTCAGGATCTCGTTTGCTGGGGCCACACACTCTTGGAGTAACAACTGGAAGGAAAGATGCAGTGTCATGACTTTTCTGAGAGTGATTGCTAGTGACAGTGTTCTGTATTGCTTCAGATACTAGTGACAGTGTGAAATATTGCTTCAGATACTAGCGACAGTGTGATGTATTGCTTCAGATACTAGTGACAGTGTGATTTACTGCTTCAGATACTAGTGACAGTGTGATGTATTGCTACAGATACTAGTGACTGTGATTTACTGCTTCAGATACTAGTGACAGTGTGATTTATTTCTTCAGATACTAATGACAGTGTGATTTATTTCTTCAGATACTAATGACAGTGTGATGTATTGCTTCAGATACTAGTGGCAGTGTGATATATTGCTACAGATACTAGTGACAGTGTGATTTACTGCTTCAGATACTAGTGACAGTGTGATTTATTTCTTCAGATACTAGTGACAGTGTGATTTATTTCTTCAGATACTAGTGACAGTGTGATTTACTTCTTCAGATACTAGTGACAGTGATTTATTGCTTCAGATACTAGCGACAGTGATTTATTGCTTCATATACTAGTGACAGTGTGATTTATTTCTTCAGATACTAGCGACAGTGTGATGTATCGCTACAGATACTAGTGACAGTGTGATTTATTGCTTCAGATACTAGTGACAGTGTGCTGTATTGCTTCGGATACTAGTGACAGTTATTGCTTCAGATACTAGTGACAGTGTGATGTATTGCTTCAGATACTAGTGACAGTGTAATGTATTGCTTCAGATACTAGTGACAGTGTGATGTATTGCTTCAGATACTAGTGACAGTTATTGGAACTGGAATTAAAACCATCAGCTTTGTGTCGAGGCAAACAAGCTACCTCTGAGCTAGTCCTTTCAAATGTTTTTTAAATTGATTTTTAACGATATTGTTACCTTGAGAGTGGCTGTTGCACACTTGGACACATCCTTCCTGTCAGACAGCAGACAGAACATACAGACGGACACCAGTCTAGGGAGGTGACTCATACATAGACTCATGTCCTGTCTGAAATACAAGGAACCACTTCTAGTCATAGAAAACATGAGCAGTTACAAAAGTACAGACCCCGAGATTACCAAACCTTTTGAGTACGATTTCATGCTCAAGCTCAAATATTATATGGGGACTTGTGAACAAAACTTTGTTGATAATGAAATAATATTCAAAAAAGATTAGTAATCTCGGGGCCTGATCACAACAGGGCTGCATTCAGCAGACAATACATACAATACACTACAATACAATACTTTTCTCTACATGTAGTACTTAACTGAACGGGTTAGTAGGAGAATAGCAGGAAATTGGTGTGTGCATGCTTCCAGTCCATTCGCTTCATGCTTTGGGGTTTCATAAAAAACATTACGCGGCCCAAACCCGTATTGAAAAATGTATGCATACATATCACTACAGATTTCTGGATTTTTTTAACTTTTTTTAAATTGTGGTTTAGAGTCGCTTTCAAGATTCTTTCACCTTATATCACGACTTGTCAGTTTAGGACAGGAGGAACCCCGCAACATCTGTAGCCCTGAATGTTGCAGTAAGCCTGCGCGCACTGGCTGGTACTGACAAGACCAAGGATGATAACTGCATTGCCACTCTACAGACATCGCATCCTATCAATATCGCATCAGAAAGGTAACTTTCGCGAACATTGATGCCGGGCCACCGGGACGAGATTTGAACCTGGAACCTTTCGCTGCAAAGTCCAACGTTCTACCACTGCGCTACCACATGCCAGATTTCTGGCTGAATGGCTCGCTTAGTCATACATATCATACATAATGACATGTATTGTCGGCTGAACGCAGTACTATAAAAATGGCTCTTTTTCTCCAATGAAAATGTGTCAATTACTTGTCATGAATGATTCAACTGTTGCTCATGTGTTATCCTAAACATATCCAAGCCAGTCATGAAATAAATGTAAATAGCATTATTACCATCAATTTATTACCGTCACGAGTAATAATCGCAATAATAATCCACAAACCTGTGCAGGTTCACATGTGCTTGTTCCATGACTGCTAGCCAGGCTCTCATTGGCTGACTGTCATTCTCCGATGGCTGGTAGTCATATAGGGCCTACAAATAGGCATCACTAAAAGTTAACTCCCTAGCAATCGTTGACAAGCATATCATCGGAAACATCACCTTGAATCTTCACAAAATGAAACTAAATTAATTTGTACCTGCTGTGGAAAGTGCATTTGCAATATAGTAAAATAGACAGTACACAAGACTGCAATACAGATGATACTACAGATTCAGAAGAATAGGAGAGCAATGATATCAGAGTATGAACAGAGAACACTACTATTATCAGTAGCTGTGATGTTTCCCTTTTTTAAATTTTGAATTGGGGTTTAGATCCGCTTTCAAGATTCTTTCACTTATATAACGGTTTGTCAGTTTAGGGCAGTAGGAAACCAGCAACATCCGTAGTGCAGAATGTTGCAGTAAACCTGCGAGCATCGGCTGGTACTGACAAGAACAAGGATGATAATTGCATTTCCACTCTACAGACGGTACATCCTATCAATATCCTGTCAGAAAGGTAACTTTTGCGAACATTGATGCCCCTTATCTTTCCCTAGAATAGTTGAAGTGTATATGTGATTGTATTTCATCGACATAAAATGTGTTATAACATATTGAATGCTATGAGTTGTGTCTACAAACTGCGACATAAGAGCGCAATACGTGCAGTGATGGCCTCACCATGATGATCTGGGCATCAAGTTCAGCAGGCAGACAGGACGACGTAGGTCTGGCAATGAACAGCCCATGGAGAGCTTGCAGGCCGCACGACCGCACCAGCTGAAAGATACAGGACACATGACATCACATGACAACACACGATACCATGACAATACCTTGAGGACACATGACATCACAAGACAACACGCGACACCAAACGACATCAAAGAGAACACAATGACCACACAAGCTGCAAGGTGAGTGAGATTATGGAGTTTAACATGGCTGTAGGAATCTTTCACTCATTTGTGACAACACTTACTTTATCACCGACTTGCACATGTTGTCTTACCACCGTCATCGGAAACTGTAAGTTCCAGTCATGCACACCAGAATTCATTCAGGACTCCGAGATTACAAATAAATGTATACAGGAGTATCATTTAGGACTGTCGTACAAATATAAGACTCGACTTACCATATTGCTGGCATTCATGACTTTTAGAATAGTCTCGCACACCACCTTGACACTGGCCTGTGGAAAGTCGCCCATGATATCCTTCAACAACATCAGCACATGAAGACTGTCTGTCGCATCGGTCAAACCTGAACACAGCAAAAATAACAGTATTTTAGCTTTGCACTAATGTTTGTAGAAGTTACATGTCTCTTTTAGGTTTGGCATATTGCAGTAATCAACCTTGGTTCATCAGTACCAGCTGGTACTCACAGGTTTACTGCAATGCTCAGTGCTACTGGCATTGCAGGTTTTCTCCCATAAGAAACTGCCAAACTGTAATGTAGATCTATTAGCAGGCTTTCGAGCATGAATTTGGTGCAATATAAATGTGCACATTTTTTAAAATTTATTATTATTATTATTAATAATAATATTATTATTAATTATTATTAATATTATTATTATAATTAATGTGAGCAAAATAGTCACGAACAAGGCTTCTAACCCAAATTTTAAAATAAAAACACGAAGAAAGAAAAATTAAAGAAAGATTTGGTACAAAACAAATCAGCTGGAATAACAACAAATGTGGCCCTGCTAGGCCACCATACCTCCAGTCTCCTCCAGCTGTTGTTTGCAGTACTTGGCTGTGATGGTTGCAGCCGGATGATGGGCAGGACAGTTGTCCTGAGTCATACACACGCTAGCCTTCAGGACAATCCTCACTGCCTGGTGTGCAGCCTTCCGCACCTGAAATATTACAGTGGTAATAATGAAATATCCATCACATTTTATATTTAATACACCATATGTGACGTTACGATAATCTTGATGAACATGTATCCCACTGTTCATCAGGCAAGGTAACAGACAATCGTGATTTCAGCGGAAAACAAGCGTGGAGTCTGCAGGCCCCAAGCCATGTCCAGTTCAAATATATCGACCACTGGATAAATTAATCAGCAGGTTTCCGCAGATCTGCAGAAAATTGCCATGCCTGGTTCATGCAGTTGACTTCAATGGTTGCCATTCAGCTGGAATTACTTTTAAACCATCATTCTCATGTTGATTTTACCAACTGATTTTCTAATAAATCAATTATTATTACTATTATTGTTTTACGTCGCAGCCGGAATATTTCACCCATATGCAACAATAAATCAATTAATATTCCTAAATCTTGTAAATGGCATCATTTGGTAATGGAATAGCTTACCTAAAATAAAGTAAAAATCTCCCATAACAAACAGACATAAATCTCTTTGCTACGTGAATCGTGCAAAAGTTACCTTAGGTTTCTTGTGAGTGATGAAGGTAAGCAGCGATGTATAGATCTGGTGAGTGGAGGAGATGGACCAGACAGCCGTCTCCTGGACTCTCAGAACAGCGGCCAGACTCAACAACAACTGGGAGTATACAGCATAAAGTTTACCATTCACTGCTATTACATACATAGTAGCGTTTTACAATACACTGATATACATTGCTTTTTTCACAACAAAATGGTATACATTGTCCATTTAAACACACAATTGATATACTTTTTCACTTAAATTGTTCTCATTTACGATAAACAATGATCAATACCTATTACTTTAAATTGTTCTAATTTATGATAAATGATATATAGACCATCTTACCAAGCACAAAAGTTGATAAAAGTAATAAACATCAATCGCTTGTTTGAACAAATGTTGTTGAAAATATCGTCACTATCCAGCTAACACTGAATGCAAATTACTTTCACTGACTGTCCTATAGAAGCATACACATGTGGCTACATCACTATTGCGTGTTTTTACCGATTTCAACAAGGATGTGGAACTGGCGTCAGAATATTTGGCCAGCATGTCCAGAATCTGTCTGGCAACCTGGGAGAACCTACTTCTTAGCACAGCCACTGGAACTCTGATCAGAAAAAAACACAAAGACTATTACTGTAAAAGACATATTTCGCGGATGCAAATTTCGTGCAAATGCTATAATTGACATATTCGCGGGGATTAAATTACGAGCATTTGCCACCAAAAAATATTCCCTCACATAATGAACAAAAGTACTACCATAACGTGCCCACCAGCGATTACGAACGCAACTAGTTGTAAAGATTTTTTAAATTATTTTTTTAAATTGGGGTTTAGAGTCGCTTTCAAGATTCTTTCACTTATATCACGACTTGTCAGTTTAGGGCAG
>JAUTBT010078198.1:0-13101 GCA_032361225.1 Lepetodrilus schrolli | reverse complement strand
AGTAGTAGTAGTAGTAGTAGTAGTAGTAGCAGCAGCAGCAGCAGCAGCAGCAGTAGTAGTAGTAGTAGTAGTAGTAGTAGTAGTATGTAAGTTATTCATTACATAACGATAACACTGCTGCTGATATGAACTCATACACAATCTCCTAACATTGAAGATCGATTTAGATAACTCCACAAGTACATAAGGCTCAGTTATTCTTATCTTAGTATTGAAGACATTGCGTCATAAATTAAATATTGACCTTTATTCAGCCACTATTCGACACGTCTATACCCGCTGGCGATGGCATCGCCTCCATGTCTGATTGGCAGATTTAGGGTGGTCTAAACAAGTGATATAAATCAATCAACAAATCGTAAATATCGGATAACGAACTGATAATTGCTTGGCAAAATCTAGGGATGTAATGCTGTTGATCTCCGTTATATCAGAGACTTACAGCAGAAATCGACGGCGTGTTGTCAGGACTGACGATGTGTTGGTAATCATGAATATATCGGCGTCTCAGTTAAATTGTGTGTGGGCCTCGTAACACGATTTTAGGAGGTTATTGTTGAATAACGTGTGAAGATTTTATCGGAAGGTCAAAGGTAAACTATAGCCAGTAGACCAGTACGCTTACATTGGATATTGTAATAGGCAGGGCATTAGAATAGCAATGACGAGATATTAACAGGGCATCAAAATGAATATGATAATCAACCATTAAAGTTCCTGTTTTACTGATGTATCGCTTCATGAAGTTCTCATGTATCTACTAAGAGACCATATCGCGATCAGCGAACAAGATGCATGTAGACACGAGAGTGTTGTGGTGTCTTAGTGCAGTGGAGAACTTCATGAAACGATACCCAGATAATTAATATATGTATACGTAGGTAAGAATTGTTAAAAACTGACCAAGCTAGACATAAATTTACTCATGGGAATATATATATATATAATAAAGTACGGTGAGGGAATACTACAATCGTAAGTATTTGTCGTATTTGATAATTACAATATTATGATATGATATGATATATAAATATTTGTATTACGCAAAAACCCAGCGTAGCGCTGCTCAGATGCGCTTTGTGTGAGTCTGAGTAAACAGTAAAATTGCTATATATGCTTTAAAATAGACTACATTGCATATGTCTTCTTACGAATTAAATAAACATATAAGTACTAAATATGTATGACGGTCTTGTTATGCTAATGTCCACAGAAACAATGCATCCGTGTCCCTATTGTATCCATTGCAATAATGCCCTCGGTACCCGGATGAGAAACAATGTAGCAAAACGTTAGCCCAACCATCCAATCAAATAGTACCGTTACAACTCGCTTGTAGTAAAACACAAACTATCCATGAAATCAATTTGACATTCTTCTAATTCCATGACATATATTAGGAAAATAAACAAACACTGTCGCCTATTCGCAGACACAACGACCGGTATTTAAATACCTTCCCGCTGCGCACTGTTTTCATTGACAGACTATACATACAGTACCCAGTATAAACTATGGGGTTTATTATCCATACCACCCATGGGTGTACATAACCAGCGGATGTAGCTTTTCTCTCTGGTGAACGCGGGAAACCAACTGCTCGTCGCTCTACCTGTAACCAGCACGTGCTAGGTAATTAAAAACTAGTTTGACCGTCGAGTCGCTCTGTCCTACACCTTATAGGTAGCTAGGACACAGAGACGTAAAAGGGAGATATTTCATGCACCTGGCTACAGGTTGACCAACATTCACGTTACGTATTCATGTTGGGGGCGCAATAGTGTGCATATAAATACGAGAAAGGGATAAGTTTGACACATGCGATTGGTTCAAGTGTATTTAGGAATTCCGGCAAACCTGTACCAATTCAAGTTGAGGACGGGTGTTGTGGGTTAGTCAAGCCAAGCCTAAATCTGGAAGCATCAAATTGACATTTGCTACAAAGTCGCATACTATGCATTGAAGAGTTTATAAAGCATGCAAATCCAAATAAACTGCTACATGTATGTGCATACCATATTCAATCGATCAACACCTGAAATGGGTCGTATATAATAATCATGTTAAACTGCTATTACGCAACCGTGCATCCGCAAATAGATATTGTAATTTGCTGCAGTTTATTTCTAATCCACCCCATTAGAAAAGTAACGTGCTGTAGTTTGCCGGGTACAGGATGTTGCAGAATATGCTTAAATACAAATGTAAGTCAAAAGATAACAAATGCTAAGAAGAAAAAGAAGAATTCACGTAGAGAGCGAGAGAGAGTGAGAGAGAGGGGGAGAGAGAGAGAGAGACAAAGAGGGCGGCACAAATACAAACGTACGCATACACACACACGCATACACACACACACACACACACATACTTATTTACCTGATATGTACACCTGACTCAGAAGCACTAATACGTGTGAATTAGGTCTTGACTTTATATTTAATTGACAATGTTTACAAATATAAACTCTCAATGAAGTAATCGTACGTAAGATTGACTAACTTATTAAATAATTACTCATATAATTACTCATGAATCTTTGCTTCAGCGAGCACACACCACTCTGTATCTGAATATATCTGTATGTAAGTTCTACCCAGAGGTTGTATTGTGGTAGGTGTGGGGTGCTTCACAGACAATGCTGTACTCCTAACTATACTGTGCTGTCGTGGGAACTCCGCGCTGAGATCGTGTTTTAGGTTGTCCATCACACGGCGTATGTTCATTAATGATTTTTAAAGTATATATGACATGGGAACGATTGCGCATCAATGACGTTGAAATGCATGAATGCACTTTGTATAATCTGTCCTGATGTTAAATCCTGTGTACATTGTAGTAAGAACTTCTTCCTTTTTCTTTTCTTTAAATCTTTTTTTCTATTTAATACTTCTTTGTTTTCATTAATCGAACTAAACTTAAATATACTTGTACACGTGAATATATTTTAATACACATGTTGATCCCCTTGATGTAGTTTGTAGTCTACGCTTTTTATTGTATTCGATGTAACGCGGCAACATTAAATATAAGCGTTAGGGTCAATTTTCGTTTACTCATTCATAAATTATACTTTTACACTTTGACCCTTTATAAGAGTATACCTATAACGTATTAAACAAGCACTGCCCCCGCATTGGTCTATCCTATGAATTTTGTATTAATGATCGGTATCTAATAGAAGTGAATTCATTTCACATACCGTGTTGCCGTGAGCTTCGGGTATGAACCTAGCGTGGATACATTTACAACGTCCACACTGAAATTGATACGGAGATCTGTCAAGAAAGTGCAGGATTAACGTGATATAAGTTTTTAACGGAACTCGCTCACGGTTAACGTTGGTGTCCCCGGTTTATAAAGCCGTACCACAACGTGAAAACAAAATTTCAGAAGAATGAACGCATGAAGCTGTCATGCCCTAAAACAGTAATTATAATAAAAGTATCGTTGTTGGCAAAATATTGTGCATCGCCATCGAAAACAATGTGTGTCCTATAGCCAGACTCCTCCGCCGTCGCCATTCAATATTGTACTTACTGTACAAATATACAGATGCCAAAGTGTCAGACCGGGTGGATAGAGTGGAGAGCGATGAGGATGACGTTCTGACGTTAATGCCACGCCCAGCCCTAGGCAATGTCAGTTTTAAGGTCATCAAGTGCTAACTCCATTGTAAACACGATCCTTGGCGAACTTTGCCACTAAAATACCCAACTTGAAAGTTGTTTGGGATATATAAAGGTTTTCATGACATCTACACTATTTATAAACATTTACCAATTAAATACTTTAACGTACTTCAGATGGTTTGTGAGTGTGACGAGTGGCAATAATTATGTTTTCGGTTTTATGTTCAAGGTATTGCCAATCCTGAAATGTTACGATGACCTGCTCTTCATGTGTGTATATCAGTATTCAATATTATTTGCTTTACTTCTCATATACAAGCACTATAAGCATTTGATCATTTACACTTGGTATTATATTGTGAAGGGCATTGATACGTCTAACCAGGGTCGCACTTAAAGTCATCATGGGTCATACAATTACGATTACGAATGAGTTGCGAATGAGTTGCATCTTAGTGTATAAGACATGGTGTCCGAATAAAGCATGTCACATGCAATGCTATCGATCTATTAGATGTTCAAATTGATGAATATACTTAATGAAGTGCAGTGACTATTTAAATTCCTCAAATTGATATTGCAAGGTCGCGGTGACCTCATGTTGGTCACTCTCCAGAGTTTTCGTGGTGTTGCTCTGGAAGTCGGGGGAAGTGACTCGTGGACAGACAACTGCTGTGTAAATAATTAACTACAAGTCTAGTCTAGTTCAGGTCAAGGTAACGGAGGAAATGTTTGCTACTTATTTATAGAGAACCTCCTAACTGTCCATTACGTATGCTCACAATTCCCTGACCACTACTACTACTACATTGCTAGGAGGCTCCGAGTTAACAACTCTGTTCACATCTTATTATCATTAAAAGAAATAGCAAATAATAAAATATATTAATAGATATATAATAAGAATCAGTTAGAATCATCTTCTGAGACTATGGTTAGTCTAGAATATATTTCCACTTCACCGCAATATTCTCCATAACAGTTATTCTATATGAACCAATGTTATTTTATACTCTTGGGAACTTACATATCCCCGTATTCGAAATATTATCAGGACTCTATATCCTTTAATTAAATTACTATCCAAGTGCCATCTCCACCGTGGAACCACGAGTTCTATGCCCGTGATCCAGAGAACGTACAAACTCCAATAGAATCGTTCTGTACAGCAGCGTGCCATTCACAAATATCCACAAGGACAAGCTTAGCTCACTTCACAACATACTCCACACTAAACGCCTTTAATTCCCATGTTTACTCATGCTTAATTCAATTACGACATGCATCACATCAAATCGCCATTCTTTTTAAAGAAACAACGTCAAAATGTGCAACGATATCCGGACCGTTCCATTATCTCAAATGAAACGTGCGTTGTGCACACAGCTCCCCCGGCGGTATTAATGCACTCGTCCGCCGTGTGTAGTGTGTAGAACTGAGTAACAACTTCAGTGTGTGTGGATGACTCCGATACGAACATGTGTGGTGGATACTGGCCAGAGTGAATTATTCCTACCTTAAAGGCATAGTTCCTGATCTATGATTTCTTGTCAGATTTAAAGCTAGTGATTCCGGCCGATTAGACGAGTGTATGTGTTCTCGGCCCTCAAGGTATAAGGACGAGCGAGCGACTAGGCAAAGCCAGTCGGCTGTGTGAGGCAGCTATCTAGTTAAAGGGACCGGTACTATGCGCTCTCAGGGCGTTGCGGTGGATTTACATTGGAGTTAAAAAAAAACAGTGGAGTATTGCACTATATGATATTATCTGTGTTCACTATCAACCTACCTCATTCTGTGGATTGTGAATGAAAGAATTCTCGCCAATATGAAGGCGTTCAGGAGAGGGGATGCAACAGTGTATAACGCACTGACCATTCTCCTGTGGGTCCTGTGTCTAGCATCCGGGGAGGGGCGCGCTAGATGCCCCAGGGAGTGTAACTGCCGGAACAAGTTCATAGACTGCAGCTTCAGGGGTCTCTACTATGTCCCTAAGGATCTACCAAAAGATGTGGAAAAATTGTAAGTCTCTGTGGTGTGTAGTAACCATTTCATTATCAATAGTGTGTAGTGACCATAACGTATAATTAGTAACATTGAAAAAATGTCTGAATGCATTTGACGTATGAACGCATTTGATATACTAGTAATAGAAACTGTTACCTTCATGGTTTTCATTCCTAATAATTTACCAAAATTTAGCAATAATATCATGGGGGGGGGAAAGAATCACATCATGCATAATTTCATCATGGTTCCGAGTGATATCACGAGAAAGTAAAATAGGTATACATGCACATGTTTCTAATTAAATAATGTTTTAATATAACCCGAATTATTATGGATGGCATGTCCATAGAGATATATGAATAAAACACTATTCATTGCAGATTTAACCTGACAAGCCAATGGCAATAATACAAGCCAATTTATCGTAGCGCTGTCACATGCAGACTATTGCACATTTACGATTACAGGGTGCTGTTGTAATCCTTTAGATCTACTACTGGCCGCCTGTCAGTGATTGAGTAACTGTTAGGAGATAAAACTCTGCAAGACACAGTCAGAAACACCCAACCGGTTTGGTTTTTTTCCTGACGTATTCCTGTCATATTTGCATGTTTACGACCATCACCTTGAATCTATCGCAATTTTGCAATGTAATTCGGATCGCAGCCTACACGTAGGCCTATACACACCTCGACTTTCCCTGTAATGGAATTTGAAATCTCCTCTCGAGGTATTGGCTTCGTTTATGAATGGACAGCCACGATATAGGCATACCCTTGTGTGTAATACCTTGATTGCGACCGCTTCCACGGTTGCTGTTATAGGTTTTTCGGTCTTGTGCCGCAGCCAGATACATGTCAGAAATCATTGGTACGTTCCATGCTTATTTAGCCGGACGCCAACTTCCATGTACATTTGTCAGAAATGTGTCCCAATGTACTCACCGTACATACACTGGCTGACCGACTTGTCAGACTCCATCAGCTCACCAGTATAGAGTCTACCACCCGACTGGTACATGATTCCAACCTACGGATGGCAACAAGTGTATTTACGTGTATCGTTTAGGTTTGGATTTCAGTGTATTCTTGGCTGCCTATTGTGACTGTCAGTTTAGATATGTAATTAGGACGAGTATCGTGTTGATTTTCATACAGACGACGACGATATGGAGACAGATTAGGACGAATAGCGACAAGCGGAAATATAATACAAAAACATATGCAGATATATATGGACTAGTACGTATATCAAATTGCATGTATAGTTAACGCTTTACTTTACCCTATGACATAGTGATGGGGTATATTGAATATAAACAATGTCATTCCAATGGAACTTTTTCTCGAGCTATTTACGATTAAAGACACAATACTTGCTTGTTTTGACATATCAAGTTGGCATGTGATTATCTCCTAGGAATAGAAGGGTGTTATATTAGAGGAGTCACATTTCCATCACACATGCTCCTGTCGTTAGTGATATCAGGTATAAAGTGTCAATGATTAGTTTATTTTAGTCTGCAATAGCAAAGTAAAGGTTACTAGTATACGATATAGTGTACGTAGTCGTACACACACACGCACACGCACACGTACACACCTATATGTTGTTCACGTTCTCCCATCTCTCTCTCTTTCTCTACCATTCTCTCTCCCTCCCTCTCTATCCCTCCTTTCTGTATCTCTCTCTGTCGCTCTCTCTCTCTCTCTCTCTCACACACACACACACACACACACACCTATATGTTGTTCACGTTCTCCCATCTCTCTACCATTCTCTCTCCCTCCCTCTCTATCCCTCCTTTCTGTCTCTCTCTGTCGCTTTCTCTCTCTCTCTCTCTCTCACACACACACACACACACACACACACGCGCGCGCGCTACACACACAACAAAGGTGAACGTTTTTACATATATCGAAATTATTGCCGAATTATGGAAAATATACAAAACAAAGAGCTGTTAATACATGCATGTTAACACAATAATACAATATATGATGAGGCACGAAGTTGTCCTTATTTTCATGAGATATTCTTAGCACACTGTTAGAATATGACACAGTTATGATAATTTTCTTTGAATTAATTAAGATATTTCAATAACTTTACTAGCATCTATATGATCCTCTATTATCTTAAACATACATGCTATCTGTACATCACCAAAACACGGATAATCGTGAATATTAATTTGTCACACATTTTTTTAACAGACTGGTGGCTTCTATTACACGGTGTACTGCATTCCTCGCTAATCTTAAATGTATTCTGACTTATGTCAAGAATCCTACACTTATTTAGCTTACGTTATACGACAATATGGAAGTCTATTCAGTGATACCACCAATCTCTTTGACAAAGATTATTTGACAGCTACCGGGACCTCCCGTATTTAGGCCCCGGGCCTAATTACGGAAACTGTCATTTTTGAAAGAGAATATTTTAATCCGAAATTAAGCCCAGGGCTTAAATTCGGAAATACCCGTTATATATATACCGATTTATTTTGGTTTCTGATGTGAAAAACAGACAACAAATATAGTGTTGGCTCTTGTTTTAATTGAAACAACAACATTATAAGAACAAAAGAAATATGTTAACCATTAAATAGCAGAACTAACAATCTTTTAAAGAAAATAAGAATATTCTTAATAACTGAATGTTATCATTGGGACATGGGAGACTACTCTAGTAATTCCGAATTTAAGCCCATGGGCCTAAATATGGAAAGAGTTTCCGTTTTGAGGCCCATGAGCCAGATTTCGCGTGGGCCTAAATACGGGTACACCCTGTATGCCATCATAATTTCTCCGTTAGTTAAATGCCTGGTTCAAATGTGGGTAAAACAGAAATTTTACATCAATTTCACACATATATTGACGTATACCTTAAATGATTCCACGATATGGTCCACTAACATATTCAATAAATCTACTACATGCATACCTGAAAAATATTATCTTGAGAGAAAAAACAACGAAAAAAAACCCACCAAGAAACTTTTATCTTGTTGTATTGTCGATATAGAGACCTTTAACCATAGTTGTCTTTGTATTCCATTCCAGGCTAACTCGTGAGCAATGCTTCATTAACCAATACTCTTCCATATGAGGTGATCTTCAAATGTGGAATACTAGTAGTCTACACAGACACACATTTATGAGGAAACGCCTCTTGCCATTTATATATTACACAAGCAATTTAGATTATCACTTGTCGTTGCTAGACCTTTTCGTTCTACGCCATCACGTTCAATCACCATCGTTTAATGGTAATATTCAAACAGTATTTTAATAATATACTAGTAATACAAATATTGTGAGCTCTTTCGTCCCAACACTACTATACACGTGCATGCATTATAAGCATATAAGCATTCTTACTGCCCCTTTCATACAAAGATAGACAATTCCAAGGATGGCATAATTATATTTTTTTGTCTTCTGTCGACCTTTGCCTAAGGCTTTTGAAAAACCTCAGAATAGCATCTTTAATTTGACATCTGCTGTTTCGTCAGAGGCTGTAACACCTAGGTCAAACTCCATCAATTATTAATTTCTTTGTACCTAATCACGTTAGATTAATTAGTTCACAGTCTACGCAAACCTACTACACCTGACGCCCGTGTTGAAGTCGTCGACAGACTAACTTATAGGTATACTGTCTCGCACTGCACGTTGCCTTCAAGGTAACAGTTATACTGGATGTACGCCAGTGAGAGTTAACCCCGGCCGTCCTGGCCTAATTACATGCTTACGTTATAGAGGGTTTCAGAGACAGACGTAATTTTAAAGCACTGATATCGCTACATTGGTGATAAAAATGCATGGATGGTTAGCTCCGACACAAGTGTTGCTTCATCTAAATACAGACCAACAGCCGTTGAACTCTCTCACCCTCACTAAAGTCTCGGATCCAGATCAAACTGTTATGGTAGTCGGGAAGTATAGTACGAAGAGGCTTTAAATCCGACGCGTTGTCTTTTATGATGATTATTTGAATCCGACTTGGACATATAGAACATAAACAGACATGAATTTAAAAAAAATCATCCTTCCTAGACTGTGGATTTATTTAGGTAGCTTTCGTAGCGGTGAAATGGAAACGACAGTCGGAGTATGAAAGGTTTTAATTACGCCAGATAATTAATGCCATATCGTCTTATTTTAACTGCGTTGATCTATAGACATTGACGTTTTTTTTATTGGGGTTAATACATCAACAACACTGTATAGAGAAAGCCTGTGTTCGGTTGACGGTAGTGATCATGTTGTACTCGGTGTGTCATTACCTGGTTGAAGTAATTTGTCACTCTACGGACAATGTTCTATGATGTGTTTTTTTGGTAATTCCCAGACGCAGGAATATTAAAATGATAGGTCTAGAACTAGAAATAGTGTAACTGTGCACATACAGGTGAGTGGGATATACTAGTAGTTTATTAGTATACCACTTAAGTAATTCAATATAAGCCCGCCAATGTCATCGCATTGCTGTTCATCAAATACACCTTCTTTACTAACTACGTATGTCATGCTTAATTACAAATTAAAGTCGACTTTTGAAATTCCATCTCGTGATGTTAAATCAAATAAATTGTTTCTACGAACAATTTCCGAGCGATTAACCTAATTCTTGTTTTCCAATTGTGAAAACTATATCGAAACTAATAGGTTTCTAAAGGCAGATTATATCAGATATCATGTTATGTGAGCATCGTAATACATACATGCATGTGGTATACAAAAGGTATACAGATAGTTTCACAAGTTTATCCTTTTACATTCAACAATTCGTTGCATCAGCATTATATATACTGCAGTACAACTTTCAGGATGGTTTTCAACATGCAAACTGAACCTGCATAGAGGTTTTTTTATTTATGATTTCTAATCAATAAGAGATGCGTAATCCCACAGACAGTGTGGCACTATGCTAGATAACATTCTAGTTGTGCTGCCACTTCATTAAACGCAGATCAATGTCTAATGTACCAGAAGCAGGCAGTATTCATCGTAAAGTAGGATCGGATCATATAGGTCTAATTGACGACATTATTTATATTTTGCTTTGGTTAAGAGAACGCTCTGCTAGAATTATCGGCATCATTTTGTGTTGGTGTTGTTAAATGGAACTTAGATTGTGCATAACTGAACGCATGATAGGAACACATTAATGGTAATACAACACTGCTGTTGTCAACTGAACCCAATAAAGATCTGCGACTGTGGCTGGTATAATATATCTATTTAAGTTAAGTAATCAATTAGGCTACAAAATCGCAACTGACAACGTAATGAGCTTGTATCTGTTTAAATCTCTTGGAAACTATGGCAACACAAACTGAGAGAATACTGTCAATACTCGCAAATCAAGTCAGAAAACTCGGGTGAATGTATTGCGACACGGGCAGCTGTTAAAAGCATACCAAGATAGTGTCTTGCAAATTTGTCTGATAAGTTACCTTGACTTCATCACAATAAACGATAAGAACGGCTTCTGAAGTTAATCAAGGCTTCTATAACTACACAGTACTATCTATAAATGTTCATTCTAAATCCTGGTTTACATGTGTGCCCGATAACATCTGTGGATATATTACTCCAGATTCGAACCCGACTCTTTTGCGTACGCTAGCAACTGCGGATGTTGTAATCAGTTCAGGCCACGTTGCCTCGTTTGGTATCTACCCTTATCACTGTCCTACAATTACTTTCACTTTCGGTTACAAGTTTCACTCTTTAGGTGTGAACGGCAACGCCATGAAATCGTTCCCAATGCACCGCTTAATATATCAAGCGGTAACATCGATTCCAGCCGTGTCAGAATCACTACTGTAACTGACCAATCACGTCTGTGACGGCCAGTGGTCACGTCAACTCAGGGTGTGTTAACTATAACTGACCACCGAGGTCCATCAGTGCTAACGTCCACGTTGACATCCGGTTTACATATTTTATAACAAGATAAATTAAAATATTTGTGAGGTGATTAGAGTATCGAAATCCAAAGTTCTAATAGCAAATACATTCAACATTGTCTATATATAAACCAACGATATTAATTAATTTATTGATGTATTTTACTGAAAGTATAAATGATTATTAATAAATAATCTAGTAGTACCTAGATTCAAGCAATTTCAAGTACAAAATAGCTATTCCACCCATTCAATGATGTACCATACTTTCAGTTCCTGATTTCAAACTCCATCACGGGTAATCATTTTTTAGCAACACAAATGACAAAGTAGCCTATCTTGCATAGTTTCAACTCAGTATTACTCCTCTGTGTTAAATGTCCTTGTGTATATCTCATTCAAGCGGCAATATTATGTCAAGAAGAGGTGCCGTTTCTTCTTGACGCATACACAGTATCATTTATAATAATGTTAGTAATACGTCCAGGATGTGCCGCGGTGGATATATATCAGCCATGACCTTTGACCCTGGTTAGACATGTCCCCCCAATTTGCCGACACGAGATCTGGACTGTTGTGAATGTTTATATTTCTATGTCCAGCCTCCATCAAAAGTTATGGCCAAATTAGACTGGCCTTTGCGATTGACCGCAGACCTTTGGCAACGATTGGGCGCGATTAAGATTCATAACAGTCTGGGAATATGACACTGTCCTACCTATCCCTTTGATTAACTGCGAGTTTAACATTTCAAACCATAAATTCAGGAATCACGTCAAGAGTTTATAGGCACTTGTCCTGTATTTAACATGGACAAAGACGCCCCCAGTCCGAATCAACGGGATCAGATTTCGAAATAAAAATCTATTTTCTGCGAAATCCATCAAGCGGTATCACTGCCCATATCAATGGTAACATCTTGTGTTTCTTTGATTGTAAATGATTTGAAATTGACGAGTAAAGAATACCGGGTGACCTTTCTTTCGGACAAACCTACTAGCGATATGCGATTTATGGCCCCAATGGCTCGTCATATTTAGCGATGGCTAGAGAGGACAGGTATCGGGAGTATAGTGTTAACGTGATGTATGGAGTCTCACTACAGAAGTATCACGCACGTGGCTCTACATCATAATTTACTTCCAACGTCACTTCAGGTATTCTATCAGATGTAGGTAGGCCACAAATCGCTCGCATACTACCTGTCTTTGCTTTGTTTTCCCCTTCATAACGTTCTACGTTGTCTGGTGTTGAAGACAGAAGTTAAGACATACATGGTACAGCACCCCTCGGGCAATTAGACTACATTGTCTTCGTCATCCAACAAAAATGTCAGAGAAAAAATCACCGTGGATAAAGCACTCCTCCGCCATAATTTCTTTATTTGGAGTGCATTAAGGGTAGGCTAGATGGATATATCAGCAGAAAGTGTAGCTTGCTAACGTTATTATTGGTAAGGTGTGTCCATTGATAGACTAGATGTATGTTTAGTAGTAGTGCGGCAACCACTGTGTGTGTGTGTGTGCGTGTGTGTGTGTGTGT